>JAIUZE010025646.1:0-21518 GCA_022085475.1 Heliosperma pusillum | reverse complement strand
GTACCAATATACTCGTCACAGCTTGTAGCAAATTACATGTTTAAGGTGGCCAATCTCCACGACTCACCTTGATATTTAAATCAGACACAGTGGACGTCATTTTCCTATCGTGAGGCGAAACCCCAAGGAGAAAATGGCCCAATCCTAAAGTCTCAAATGGGTTTATGCATGATTAAATAAAATAAACATGACAAGTAACCTAATAGCCATTCATTTGCTTTTCAAGCTTCACGGTCCCCAGCGGAGTCGCCAAATTGTGGATACGGGATATCGCTTCCACGGGTAAAAAACGCGGATTTTAAAAGTCTTTGAAAAACATATTTTAAACCTTAACATTTGAAAGGAGTCGCCACTAAATTTTTATAGAATTTAGAAATCCGTTTTAGAGATAAAAGATTCGTGTGAGGTTATGTGTTAGGAAGACAATTTTAACTTCATTAAAAAAGCACCCAACCCCCGCCCGTAATAAAACGGTATCTACTAAGCATAATGAATGGCTATTTGGAACGAGTTATGTGAGATGCAACCATGCAATTTAACCCTAACATGTGACGTCAGTTCTATGTCGGTTTTAATGCAAATAACTTTGTCAAAGTTGTTTAGCATGTGAGTTCATTTAAAACTAATCTAGTTATAAAAAAACAAAAGAGAAGGGAAGAGAGCACTCTTACTCGTAGCATAAGAAATATTAACGCACATTAGGGGTTAGTAAATAACACATAAAATATGAACAAGACTAAAACAAACAAGAATCGGCATATGAATGACAACAAAATAAAGAAAAAGACAAGAGATCCTTCTGTCTCAAGGTTACTCGATCGAGTAAGCTGTACTCGGTCGAGTGACTCTAAGACAGAGTTGAAACAACACATCAGAGGATGATACTCGATCGAGTACCACTGTACGCGGTCGAGTATCAACCCGACTCAATCGAGTATGTCAAATACTCTATCGAGTGACTCTAAGACAGACTCGATTTTGATACGACATGTTATTGAAATCTATTAAACTACGACTTAGGATCATCTATGACTCCTATATAACAATACTCTCGACATATGACATAAAATAAACGTGTGAGACAGAATTAAGACAACATACGATTGGTATATTCAAAACTAAACCTATTCATATTGAAAACAAAACAATAACGATTAACAACGACTCAACAACATAAACTAGAGAACTATAACGATTAAAACGACACAACAACATATAATAATGAATTATGATGGTTAAAACAGTAGCATGACATACGGAATACGATTTAACGAATTAAATACGAGGAAGAACGAATTAATAACAAACAACAAAATACAAATGATAAAGAACGGTAAAACAATAGAAGAACGATAAAAAAAGACGAAAATTAAAAAGGAAAGAGAAGTATTAATGCACCCTTAACATACATATATCGTTGACCGTTGTCTTGAGTCATAATCTATAGTAAAGTATAAACCGAGGGGCCGTCGTCGACGAGATTGCAATTGAACACGCTTTGTAAAAGACAGATTTGCGCAACGTTTTTCAAACGCTCATAAAAGCTTTGTTACTTGATGGATCGTCAATCCAAAAGATGTTTTGAAAACTAGACAGAGATTAATTATCAATACTTGTATGATATGTTTCAATAGGTGATCGGCGTTGGGAGTAAAGTGGCTTTGAAGTCACGGCTGGAACACGAAAACAGAGCAAGGACTGCTCTGTTTTGCGCGAGTATTTAGGTTTGTTTTTAGGGTTATTTTCTTAGGTTTTTCAAGTGTTTCTTCTGTGTATATTGTGTATGAGTTCTAAGCCTATTTAATGAATATGGTGTTGGGTTTATATAGGGAGTTTGGAGGGGTTAGAATAGGGTTTGAGGTGGATGGTAGCAGTTTTCGTTGGCTGCCTTTGTACCGTGATTTCGAGCTCTTGATAGGGTTTTAGGAGGCGTTTTCTTGATGGGTAAGGTACCTAATATGGGTAGGTATATGGGTAGACGGGTTAGGGTTAATGGGTAGGTCGTTTGAGGATCATTTGGGTCGATTTGGTGGGCTAGATCGCTGCTGGAAAACAGAGGGGAAGGGGGGGCTGTTTTGGTTCGGTTATGGGCTTCCTTTGGCATTTTTTTGAGGTCTTGGAAAGGCTTCTATGGGGGTTTGATAAGTGGGCTAGGAGGGGGGAGAAATCGGGTCGAAATCGCATCGGGAATTGGGCTTAAAACGACTTCAAAACAAACATAAAAGACCGTTGCAAACTGAGTTTATAAACACCGTTTACAACAAGTGAGACGAAAAATTCAAATAAATCAAAGACAACTTTTCAAGTCGGATTTAAATAAATGTTTATTTTATTTGCAATAAAATAAAGAAAGACTCGGGTTTCAAAACGGATTAAAAAAAATGAATCTTTTTGGAGACGGAAATCTATTTTAAATTCATTTAAAATATAAATCATCGACGGCCCCTATTTTACATCGTAAATCAAACTCAAATAATGACAAGGTCATATACGAAATATATGTTGTCCTATCATCATCGGGTGTTTGGCGGGATTTCTATAAATGCCTGTATCGACGGATACGGGTATCTACAAAGAGCTATACTTATTTTTGTGAGCTCAAGTTCGGCTCGGATTTGGATGACGTCGGGCTCGCTTTGACCGAGTTGATTCGATTAAGAGGGCTTGGCGAGCCAACTCTGTTTATTTATACCCCTATGTGCTTTAAACTGATTTTTTTTGTGATAATTTGACACCATTATCACAAACACCGTTTACTCAATCTTAACATATTTACATTATTAAATTTAACCCGTTAAAAAACTAGAATTTTATTAGTTTGGTATTTTATGGACAATTAAAAAAATTAAGGGGTACCAACTACCAATGATGTTTGTAAAAATGAGGGGTGCTACGTAAAACTCGGAAAAACACAAGTGTACCATGACCATGTAGAATTTATAGTAAATGGTGTAAAATTTAGACCTAACAAACGAGTCAATCGGTCGGTTTGGGTTCTGGGCGGTTAGTTCGGATCATGTTAATTTCGGGTCGCAAGATTTCAGGTCAGCCAGGTCAACCAAGACATTTTGGGTTCGCATCATTTCAGGTCAATTATTATCCAATTTTTCATCGACGATACTTAATGTGCAACAATAAACATTCGAGCCGGGTTATATTGAGCCGAGTCAATTCAGGATCGACTAAAGCTCAGGTCTTGGGTACGGCAGTACGGTTACGAGTTATTTGGAGGTCACTCAGGTTAATTTTACCACATGTAGGTAGATCTGGCAAATGGATCAGTTAAGTCGGGCTCGAGTTAGGCCAACTCGGGTCTGGTCAGTTAGGGTCTATCTTATAGGGTTAGTTCGGGCCGATCGAGTTGTTTTAGGTTTCAGGGTATGTTCGGGGGTCATTTTCAGGTCAAACGAAGTGGGTAGTTCCAGGTTTTGGTTATTTTCGGGTCTATGATTAAGAGAGAAAAAAGTACGTTTCGTATTATTACCTATTCCTAGTTTAGTTTTGTTGATTGATTATTTATTTTTAACGTGAATAATATAAAGTTTACTTTTAAATTAGACATTTCAAGTCTTTTTTAGTTAATTAGAGTTATATTTTATCGGGGCATTTTCGGGTTTGGTGGTTTCCAATTTGGTCGGTTCCGGGTCAACAATACTCGGGTCGGATTAGGTCAATTCAGATTCCGAATCACAATCGAAGGTTAGAGTTCGGGTCAATTTTAGATGATCTCGAAACATCCTTTTCAGGCCGGGTCAAACGGATCGGGTTGATTTTGGCAAGTCTACTAGGTCTATTACTAACTTGCTAGTTACTACTAGTCTATTATTCCCTCCGTCCCGATCAATTATTGTCCTTTCATTTTGCCACAAAGGCCTAGGAAAAAGTGGTGGTTCCACTTAGTGGATGACAAGTGCACAATAGTCACATTGGGTGATCCAATTACTCATATAATAGCTTTCAAATATAGAAATGACAACAATTGACTGAGACAATCTAAAAAGGAATAAGATAGCAATTGATCGGAACGGAGGAGTACTAGACAAGTGAGCAAACTTTAGAGGGTTAACACAAATTCTTATTTTAGACGGACCATTTCCGTCTGAAAAATAAGATGAGATTATGTTGCCACTTTTTGATAAAATATAACCACAGCTTATATCAACTTGTTTCAGAATAAAATATTATGTCTGAATCAAGACTTCTAGTTAATTGTGATTTTGTGAATCAAGTGTAGAACGTAATATACAGAAATTGGTGGGTCAAAGTGTAGAACGTAAGAAATCCGTTTACAAGTACTCCGTATACATTGATGTTGTTGGGTCGCTGACTCGCAGTGGCAAAGATGGAGAAGAATCATTTATTCCTTTTACTTTTTCTCTTCAATCTTCTCCTTCAATCTCTTTCTGGTAACTCTCTCACTTTCTCTTTTATCCCTTTTCTTCTAATTATCATTCTACTTGCTTTTTAATTAAAATCCCGTTAATCATGTAGTGGGTATGCTTAATTTGCAAATTTTATCATCTGGGTTGTTGATATTTCTATTTTATATGTTATTGTTCCAAAGTTGGGGTCTTTCTATCGAATTAGCTGATTTTTGGTTGACATTTTGGAAACAATGTGAACTTTGCTTATTAGAATAACACCAATTGGTCGTTATGTGAAGCGGTTTTACACTAATATTGTGTCAAATGAATCCGAATCACATAGAACATGGCCCTGGATGGTAAAAAGCAGTTACCAAGAGGATCCGTTTTACAATATACTTGTGTAAGACCGTCTTACACATGGAGATCAATACACTGTTTTATAACTTTATTTTTAAGCTGTTTTAATTGGATTTACTGCATTTCTTAATTAATCAGGAATCTTGTGGTTGTCCGTTTTAATGAGCTGGTATGAAATTGGATGCTCTAATGCTTTACATGATTTGGGAACACATTTTGGTTTGTCCTCTCCTTATGACAATACGATGCATAATCAAATCGATGCATTGCATTTTGGAGCTTAATATTGCTAAGCTGCTTATACTGTCGTGTGGAATCAAAGTTTGATTATGAATTTGAGCAATGGCTATAGTTAATGCTGTTTCAATGCTGTGTACATCTTAGTTTTGTAATCCGGCTTGATTAAAATATCAGGACCACAAAAGTATATGCTTATGTAGCGCAGTTTAGTATCTTCTATGGTGGTCTGATTGGGTGAACGTCTTCTTACGTTTTGCCGAATGTTGTTCAAATTGCGAGTTTTTTTCTTAATTTATGTCAACTGGAAAATTTATTGTCATAGCTGCTATACTGGTATATATGGATGCACATGGAGAGAGGTTGTTTGTGCAGAAGTTGTGTTTTTGGGATTGGGTTGCACACCGCAATACTGCATAGACAGAAGTTAGGGTTTTTATACGCGCTTTGGTTGTCCTCTTTATTTGTTTTGTTTTTTCCTGTCAGACCATTTTTGTACACTTGGCCTTTGCTCGCAGCATTGGCTCAATTTGTTTTTTCATGGTATCAATCTTTGTTAAAACTGGAAACACATTGCACATCAAAGGAATTTTAAGAGAATATTGCAGCTAGAAGCTGCTACCAAGTAAGTGACTGAGTGGGAGTTTTCTGAACAGTGAAATTATTAGGTAGAGCGGTTTGTTAACTGTTCAAAAGATACACAAGTTCGATTGGGTGAATGGAAATATCAATAGCATAGCTTCCAAATTACAACCTTGTCACGTATCTATCCTTTACAAACACTTGTATCACTCACTATATTCCAAACAGATGATTTCATTGGCTTCATTGTATTGCTCAACGATGAACTGGCCTTGATCTCCAGTACATGTCAAGAATATGCTCGTACTTTGGAATAGCTGTTAGCAATTAGAATTTTTTGTTAACTGCTTAACAATAAGAATTTGACACCCGTGGGCCATTTACATACATTCGTGTTTTGAAATGCCGCAGTTTCCTAGCTTAATCTTATGTCTTTGGAACTTATTGATCTGGCTACATACATGCAGAGAAATCAAATGGGGTGTGTGTGTCACCTGGAGGTCGTTTTTCCCCATTCTCATCAGAAGGAAAGTCTCCTAGAAAAGTTAGAGATTTGACCCTTTGCAGGGTTTTTCAGAGAAAGACTTGCTGTGATGCATCAAACACTCATCTTGCTTTGTTGTCTATACGAAAGTTGGCATCAACAGGAGAAGCAAACCAAGAGTGCTTACACCTGTGGGAATTACTCGATTGTTCCATTTGTGATCCGAATGTTGGTGTAAAGCCTGGTCCTCCTTTGATATGTCCCTCTTTTTGTGAAAGACTGTACCAAGCGTGCTCTGATGCATACTTCTCCATGGATACTATAAGTCAGGTATGTTCCTTACTCAAGTTCAATTAATTTTAGTAAAGAACACCGAGTATTAGTATTTGGTATACTTTAATACTAAAAGTGCTCCTCTTCACATTTTTTCCTCTACGTGAAGTAGTTTGATATATGGCAATAAGCCAAACGACTAACAAAAACAGTACCTGAAGAACAGAATGTACCATAAAGAGCGTGGCAGCCTACAAATCCATGTAAATTAATTAACTTCATCAAAACATCCCCGGCAGCAAAAATATATGAAAACAAAGCCAAATAACCCCGTTCTAAGTGAACTCCAGCTGTGATAATCTTTGTACCCACATGGCATCCATAGTCCAAATCCGTCATATTATTAACTTTTTAACCAAAAAGGCAGCCATACCAACTTCATCCAAAAAATACTACATACCAACATGTGTATAATGTAGCAAGGAACGATTTTGCTATGTATATAATGATGTCAAGAGTTTATTAGAATTCCCTGATTTTAATATGTACATTGTGTATCAGGTTCTTGCACCATGTGGAGTCGGTGACTTTGTATGTGGTCGGGCCTCTGAATGGGTCTCTAATGGTACGGAACTCTGCCGGGCTGCTGGTTTTGCTGTCCAGCCCACAGTTGCTTCGGGATATAGCGTTGAGGAAACATCTTGTTATGGTGGGAAAGTAAGTCTAGATTCCATTGCGGAGCCATGGAAGAGCTCACCGAGCCGCACATCTGGAAAAGATATTCGGTATTTATTGTTGGATGATTTCAAGCAATGGATGAGAGACATGCCATTTACCGAGCAAGTTTCTTGGGCAGTCGGAGGCTTGGTGCTAACTGCTGGCCTTTTATTTATAAGGTTGGTTCATGCCCATCTCATGCCTTGATTTATTTTAATTATGAACTGTATGCTAATCTTTGCACAAATTGTTGAATAAAACTCTCTTGTCAATAAAACCAGACCATTAGCGATCAACCCAACTAAAAAACTCATTGAGTACATAACGTGTTTTTTTTTAGTCACACGATATTTTACATGATGACCTGCTCATTGAAGTACAAAAATTATCAACTTAAATATGAGTGTTAACTTGTCATTATAAAAGAATAGATTACCAAAATAAAGTTACCTTTACAGTAATACCTTGTTTACATGCTACTATCATTTTGGGCCCTCCTATGCCCATATAATCATCTTATGAGAACTTTGTTAATCTTTGCCTTTCTACGTCTTTGTATTCATTTCCCATTGTAAGTTGTCCACTTCTCCATGTATTGCTTCGGAAAATAGGTTTAGTAAGAGGACTAAGAGCAATTAGTTCTCTAGTAAAAACTGTACCAAACTCCAATCCGACACCTAGAAGAGTTCCAAGATCCACAGCCAAAACCAAGGTCATTCATTTGTGGTGAATCTTTGGATGTTAGGCTCAGATTTTTGGTGTATAGCTATATGATCTTTGTCTTCTGCAAGCTCATTTCATTGATATATGTCTTTGTAAAAAAAAGTAGGGTATTAAAATGCTCCCATTACGTTACATAACCCTTGTTATATAACGGAATTTCAAGTAACTGTTACATTACTTTCCGAGTCCCCATTATATAACTCTTTCCCTGCAGAAAAAACGTCAATATAATGGCCACATAAACCGATATTTCAAAATATTGTCATTATTTTAGTGGTATTTACACATCTTAATATGTAATATCCATCATTTTTTAAAACCAAATATAGGAAAACATATTTGTGAAAAAAGAGGCATGGGAAGTAGAACAGACTTAAAAAGATGGGAAAATTAGATCTAAGTTTCATATTTTAAGCAGGGAAGAAGTAACACATCTGGTAAACTTTTTTTAATTTCCATTAAGTTACATCCATGACATCCTGCTGACATCCTATTGACATCTTGATACTTGTATTTTTCTCTACTGTCACCGCATCCACGATAGTTGTCACATTTTACTATTTTAGTACCATGCAGTGTATACAGAATAACTAAAAGTAAATCCTTTTTTTCAAATTTTTACCCTATTGAATATCCGGCCAAATAATATGTAAGGGATCGAAATGCCCTTACTTTTTCTCCCTATTTTCTTTCTTCTCCTCGTCTCTTCTCTTCTCTTCTTCATGCCTCTCTTAAAAAATTTCTAAAATCCTACTAATTTAATTGTGGGACTGGCTGGAGATTTACCGTCATTAATGATGCTGCGTAGGATAGTTTGGTACACTAGGTATGACATAGAAGAGCTCTTAAATGTTAATCCTAAGAGATGCTGCCTGGGCATAGGGATGTCCATTGTCCAGTACACTCATGCAACATTAGTTATGCTCGGAGTTTGGATATAAGGCCATCATTGATCTGCAAGTGGGTTAAAGAAATTTGTTGTCGAGCAGAAGATGAAGGATGAAGTTGGAGGGAGGACTAAGATAGATGGTGAAGAAATTAAATTAATCGGGGAAATAATGAAGGATGACTGAGTAATTTTTTTAAATTTTATTTCATTATCACGAAGTAAAGATAGAATGATTTTTGCAAGAAAAAGGCAAATGGCTGGTAAAAAAACATAAAGTATCTTACCAAAACTCATTTTAGGTTGAAAATCGTAAAAAGCGGTACTTAATAGGTAGTTTGTTTAATTATATTCGTAATAGGTTGTAATAACATGTAAACGGTGATACAATATATAATACTGTGTGTAACCACACTCCCGCCCGCACACACTACCCATCTTTTTTCACAATTTCACCGTGCATGCAAAAGTATTATTCCGAAAGGTCTGTACAAACCTTGGTACAATTGTACAAAAATGCACTATCAATCGTTACCATGGCATTGGCCACCAAGTTGCAGTATCTGATCTCACGGATGTAATGTTATCGGTCGCCTTCTGGCTTCTAGTGCAGTCATAATTTCCAAAATGTTTACCAAGTGTTCTATTTCTCCACTTCTTGTGATGAGATTTTTATGTTAGTAGTCTATTGTTTCCGTTGTTTTTCTTATGGCCTTTTTTTTTTCAGAAATGCAAATCCCCCTTTTGTTGAATGATCTTTGTGTAGAGTATGGGTTCAACAGCGGAATAGTGATTGACGTATCTTGATATTTTGAAATATTGTTGTTATGGCAAATATATCGCTCATTCTCCCCGTTTTTACTAGGGGTTATTTAATGGTAGCCTGAAATTTCGTTACGGAGGTATCCGGGATAACAAACACCCAGCTAATGAATATCTATTTCAGAATTGGTTGGTCATGAACAAAAAATTTGCCTTTGTTTCTCTATGTTTTGCTTATTCTTCTGTATATGTTCCATCATTTAATCTCGTATCTTCTCTGATTTAACCAAGACAAACTTATATTTGTTGGTTGTACTACAGTAAACGAAAGAGCTACAGGCAACAGAAGAAGAATGCTGCCGCTATTCGTGCAGTTAGGATTAGAAAATTGGACGCTGATGCAGGCAGAAGATCGTCTTTCAAGGGTATCAGCAAGGCCGGTCCAACATAAGACTTGTAAATTACTGGCTTTCTTTGTCTTAAAATTGATCCTTAAATTTCGACATTTTTGGGGTTTGGATTCACATATCCTTGTAACACTTGCTGTTAAACGGCTCTCTAACTTTTGTGTGGTTAGAAACTTAGAATAGACGATTGATCATGTCAAAGGAATTTTCAGCAGGATTTTACTCCTTTTGGATTTACTATTTATAGATGTCACCTTTTGGATCCCAAGTTATGTTTAGTTGTTTACTGATGTTCACATTGTACATATGGATGTAAGAGGTTATGGGTTATTCTTTTGGGTTTTTTCAACTATCTATATAATTGTGACATAACTTAATTTATCCAACCCAAAAGACATTTTGGTGATTCCTAAAAGGAGTTAAATTGGCAGTTTCGATTTCGATGCGGTAATGCTTTTTTTCAGATATATTCTCAATAAATGATGCGAAAAATATTATAAGTAGCAGAGTATCAAGGTTTATCTTAAAATGCCTAATTTGTGGGAACAAATTATGAGCAAAAATTTGTTACACAAACCATTCAGAAACTATAGGAGGCTATGTGGCTAACCTCTAATCAAGCATTTGCCTACAAAATGCGTACCAACACATACATGAAACAGTCTTCTGACCTAAACAAGCTCTAGAAAAAAAACATGGAATTGCACTAAACTTCACGTCTCGCGTGGAAAGGAGCATAGTGTTGATTTACAGCTTCGGACGCAACGACTTTTTACCTACAGGTCTACAGGAATTGCAAGCCACTGCCCATTTAGGAAGGATTCAACTAGGTCTGTGAAACACGTGATCTTCATATACATACAGTTTTTTATCAGGACCCTCCCGCTTTAGGGACCTGCACATCAAGAATTCCGAGTCAAATATAGTTCATCTCTTTGCATTTATTAAGTAGCTGCTACAAAGCAGTTAACTAAAAGGTTTATGATCAAATCTTAGGCATGAGGGATTGAGGGATGTTAGTCATTATACCTTCTTAAGTTGGATCTTAGAACCGCTTCCATGCTCCCGGGGCTTCAGTATCTCAAATGAGCAGACTAGGGCTTCATCAACACTCAAAAGGGCGCCTGCATTGTCAAACTCTCCACCATAGTTTGGTGCTGAAAATATCGTCACCAATCTTCGTTTGGCAAAAAATTCATATCCATCTTCTACAACCTGCGGGTTGAAACTATAAACATTATCTACGAAATTCCAAATCATTCAGTTTGCAGTTATCAACTCATAATACACAAGTTCGTAAGTCATGCATGGTCTAAGTTTAACATTCATCAGCATCAAAACTACATTTATAACTCTCTTTACACAAAAATAAAAAATAAAATAAATAAAGAAATAGTGTACACCGCGTTATTCTAATTCTAATTTGTGCCCTCCGTTTAGTAATTATTCAATATAACTCTACACTCATTGAAAAGTTCTTCAATAACCTAAATAGTCAAGTTCACCTCTTCTATATGTTTAATTAAGGCACTTTTATTTGATTCCTCATCAATTAAAGTATTTTTCATGACAAAACTTAAGAAGCCTTGAATTATGGTGCTTTCAATTTCACAACTATTAATTGAATTTAGGGTATATAATAAAATTCTACAATATTTGGAAAAAAAAAGTTAAAATATAGAAAAACCCCTGCCCCCTTCAAAATAAGAAAAACTCATACTCCACAGGCTACTAATTAGACCTGGCAAAACTGACCCGACCCGAATAACCCGACCCGATAAGGCTGACCCGAGACCCGAAAGCGACCCGGAATTGCCCGACCCGAGGATGACCCGAAACCCGAATTGACCCGACCCGACCCAGACCCGACCCGAACCTTAACTGACCCGAAAGAGACCCGACCCAAAATAACCCGACCCGAAACCACCGACATACACACGACACGATTTGAAATAACCCTAAATGACCCAATTTATTGTGATTAGGGGTGACAATGAGACAAGCTCGGCTTGGTCCAAGTCGGCCCGTGCCAGTTTGCCTCGACACGGGCTTGACTCGAAAACTAACTTGATCATTTTGACCTGAAAATGGCCTAAATAAATCGGATATGTATCTAAAATAACCCGACCCAAAATGACCCATACCCGAAATGACCCAGACCCGAAGTGACCCAAACCCGAAACTGACCCAAACCCGAAAGCGACCCGACCCGAACCGAAAGATTGAGCAAACCCGAGATGACCCGACCCATATTGACCCGACCCAAACCCGACCCGTTTGACCCATTTGCCAGGTCTACTACTAATCACACTTTGATATTAAGTGATTACAGAAAATGATTTAAATTGATACCTCTTGCTCCGAATCTCGATTATGATGGTCATGAGTGACACATCTCGATTTCAAAAGCTAAGCTAACCAACATTCAACAACGGACATCCGCAATAAAATCAATGTGTTACAGTATGCAAACCTCATTCTGAATAATAGAAACTCTTACCTGATGACCACGACATATCAGATCAAGATCATTCTTATCTAAGAACTCAGCAACCACATCTGCGCCAAATGTACAAGAAACACCTCTATCGCTGTCTGCCCATCCCTCAATTTTAGGATCTGGATCAGCCCAAAGAAGATCACAAAGCAGCCCATTATCTGGTATATCATTTGGTCTTTCAACTTCATCGATTTGTTTCAAGTTTTGAAGCTCAGGAGACAGGCCTCCATGCATGCAAAGTATTTTCTCGTCTATAAGTGCAGCAACCGGCAAACAATTAAAGCAGTCCGTGAAAATCTTCCATAATCGGACGTTAAATCTTCTTTTACATTCATCGTAAAATCCATAGATACGATTGATCTTGGCATCCTCATGATTTCCTCTCAAAAGATGAACCTTTTTCGGATATCTTATTTTATATGCTAAAAGTAGGCATATTGTCTCCAGGCTTTGCTTGCCTCGGTCGACATAGTCTCCAAGAAAAAGGTAATTCGCAGACGGGGGATACCCTCCATACTCGAAAAGCCTTAAAAGGTCTTGATATTGACCATGCACATCACCTGATAAAGGGTTTATAATAAGGCATACTGAGAAGTGAGAACTACATCAATATCAAAACTAAACAGACTATAGCAGAAATAGTTCAGCTCAACACTTCTGAATTGTGAAAGTAATGGTGTTACAAATCACATCCAGTATTTGACAGCTCTCACTGACGTACAAGGAAAATGTAGCGAGTTATCATATTAAACTAGTATCTTTACCATTCACTTATAACTTAATTTGGACCCAAATGATCATATAAAGCCTAAAGCGATTCGATCAAAACTCAGTAATCTAATTCTGCATCCAACATTGCCGATTAGTATAGAATGTACATCTACACAATCTCAAAATTTGCTGCATCAACATCTAAACTTGATGTCAGCATTGAAGATTAGTGAATAATTTACACAAAATTGCTGGCGAGCAAATTGGAAACTACCAAAACCATATTGACAAATACGACAATCATCTACAAAAGACACTTTCAAATCATAACTTCTTACTCGTGAGCTTAGCAACAGGTTACAAGTTCGACCCAGCCATGTCAAAACTCAGGAGGGAGTGACGCTCATGTAATCCTACTGGCTCAAATCTGGACTAAACCCGATCATGTGAACAAAATCAATACCTTCTAAAGTCCCTAACCCCACGGCCCACACAGGTCGAATTCCTCGGTTGAATTGAGCCAGTAAATCATAATGGTTAGATATACGCAACCTTACCCTAATCGACATCAAAAAGAAATTTTGAAAATACCAATCTTTCTGTAGAGGCAATTCTCAAATCCAAGAAAACATGCCTAAATATCCACCCAAATACACCAAAATTTCACCAAGATCCCCAAGATATTTCATCAACCAAAGTAAACCCATATCACACCTTAATGAATCTCATAATCCCACATCCCAAATTGATCTCATCAAATTGATCCAAACCCATTTCACCTCATACAAGTATCATGCAAGAAATGCTAACAATTCAACAAAAATCACCAACAAACAAAAAAAATACACCTTTCAAGTGTAAATATCATGATAACATAAATTACTTGAAATAAAATACAAGAAAATAAAAGATTACCACAGATCCTAATAGGGGCATGAAGCTGAAGAAGATTAGGTTGAGATAGAAAAATATTACGAGCATTAACACAAAGTTGCCTAATTTCTCCTTCTGATAATTGCACTTGTTTACCACCTTTACCTTCTAATAATCTCCTAATTATATCATCTAATACATTTTCATCCATTGTTCCTTCCATTGTCATCATCATTTTTTTCTCAACAAAATTCAATCTTTTTTGGGCAAAACCCAGAATCCAGTTTTACAAAAGAAACCCAGAAGATTAAGATCAAAAAAAGGGGAGAAAATGAAGGAAAAAAAGAGAAATAAAAGGGGAAAAAATGGGTGAATAAAAAGAGCGAATAATTTGGAGAAGGGATGATGGATGTAGTGTGATCGATGATTGATTCAAACATGCGAGAAAGAAGACCAATATATTTTTAAAATGCAATTAAATATTAATAATGGATGTGGATGTGGATGTAGAAGTGTTTATAATAAATAGTAAGACTAGATTACTAGATTAGAACATAAAAGTAGGAACTAGGAAGATGAGGAGAAAACGCGCTTTGCGTTGACTTATATACGTGCTTCCTTGTCTACCACTTTTATCGTCTTTTCTTTATTTTCATTTATTATGGTCCAAAGTTAAAAAAAAAAAATCTAAAACAATTTGGGTTCATGGCTTGTCCACAAAAAAAATAAAGGAAGGATTAGAAGTAGGGTTGAGCAAAAATATACGATACGGTTTTAATACACGGATACGATACGGTATACGGTTTTAATTACACGGATTTCCGGGTACACGATACGTCCGGGTATACGATACAGTTTTTTAAAAACCGTATCGGGTCCAGGTCGGGGAAAATCAAAACCGGATATACGATTTTTGACACGGTTTGATTAAAAATAACAAAAAATAAGTTGTATGTGAAACTTTGGGTTTGATATATACTATTTGTGTGAAACTTTGTGGGTCAATCATTGTGAAACTTGCAATGTATGTAACTATTTTGTGAGTGTCAAAGTTTTATGTGAAGCGATGAAAGTTTGCATTTTGGCATCTTAAAACTAACTTTGCAAGTAGTCCTGTTTCGTAATAATAGGCCTATTAGATTATATGGGCATTCTAGTAATGGGCCGTAACTAATTTTGTGAAATCAAATTTTGAGTTTTGACCATTATTGATTAAACCGGATCCGGGTATACGGTTTTCGGGTACCCGGTTAAACCGGGTATACAGAAACCGGGTCGTATCCGGGTATTAATTTTTTGCCTTAGAAAAACCGGGTACCCGATACGGTTTTGCTCACCCCTAATTAGAAGTCGTATTGATATCGCACCTCGAGTGCAGCATTTCTGCAAAGGACATAGATCATTTCTTTTCAATTGTCTGTTGACCGGTTTAGTAATCCAAGATATGAGTTGTTAGCTTTATTATGGTTTTAGCGGGCATTTAGTAATGTTTCAAATAAAGTTTTGAAATGAAACTTAAGTATCTCAAAGATTTAATTTCAAGAGATATTTTACATAATATCCCTAGATTTTTTTATTTTCTAAGGGTAACTTTCTTTTTGATCTATAAAAACGTTGACCGCATATACTTTATGATCATGAATTCGCAACGCGACGATTCTTTTTTTCAAATTGATCGTCTTCTAGAGATCTTTGATTTGAAAAAAAAATTGTTACTTTATGAACGTGTCGCAAGAGTATAATCGGTCAAACGTTTTTAACCGAATAAACTTTCGCCGACTCTATATTATCATGGCTACGATTCATAAAGTAACAAATTTTTTTTCAACGTGATCGTCTTTCTGAGATGTTTAGTTTGAAAAAAAAAAGTAGCTTTTTAATTCTGTAACCAAGAATTATCGTTAGTCAAAGTTTTTAACTTAAAAAGAGAGGTAGCATATAAAATATGCAAAAACTAAGGGTACCATGTAGAATATTCATAATTTCAAAATTTGATTTCATTAAAATTATCGTTAGTCAATGTTTTAGTTTGTCGTCGATAAACTTGTTTTGGTTAGTCTAAAATCATTGAGGTTGTTAATTATCTTTTGCTCATGTTTTGTCATTGTCGAGGGCGACAACAAGCTAAGTGTGGGGGAATTTGATAAGACGGTATTTATTCATATTTAAACCCCTTATTTATACATTTTTACGGTCGCATTTCGCATTATTTGAGTTAATTGTTATATGTTTGACAGTTTCGTGATTTGATTACTTGTCTATTATTTTTTGTGTTAATTGGGCTAACTTGTATATTTTTGGATTAATAGGAGATGAACCATATATTTACAAGAAAATGAATGGAACAGAATAATAAGAAGGCGTATTGGGCTAGTGCAAGTAATAATAGACTAAAAGGAATAGACTAAATGGACCAAGTTTAGGGCCACGTGCATTTTAATCCAAGTGAACAAGGATCAAGTTCAAAACCACAAACACGGAAGACACAGAAATTATCAAAGCAACGGATAGTCATGGGAAACTGCTGCAAATCTTTATCTTTTATGTTATCTCTGCACAAACTCTATCCCAAATCTTTCCCAAATTTAATCTTGTATATCCGAATACAGATAGAATATAAATATCCGAGTCCTCCGTTAGGAATTAAGCAAGCAAGTATATAATAAATAAACCCCAAATCTGACGGAGTGAGGCGGCGACGGATTTGAAGAGGAGCAGTCCGACGGGTGGAGCGGCTCCGAACCGGAGGAAGATGGAAGACCTATCTTGCGGAGGTGTTGCAACCGATACAAGGGACGATTTTCTGTACTTAATTTATTAGTTCTCCCTTCTTATCTTTAGCTAATTTCATTCTTGTTGGTACTGATTTGGAACTTTGTTGAGTTAATCTTTCGGTTATAAATCGTTAATCGTTCTGGAAATATTTGTTTAATAGTATTCTTATGATGCTCGTTTTAATTGTCATTTGTTTAAAGCTAGTTGATTAATTTGGCGCGGCGTTAGATTAATTAACCGAGTAGCAACTAGTTTATTTTAGGGCTGCAATGATGTCACTAAATTAAGCTAGGAGTATAATAGGATGTGTTAATTTCTTGAGTATTGACAACACTTCGGTAATTAATACGGTTAATGAGGTCTTTCTAATTCGTAATGCGGTTAGTCAGTTTGCGTAACTTTGAACCTTGCGTAAAATTGTTTAGCTAGTATCGGTAGTCGAGCGGCTCGCTACTGGTTAAAAGTAAGGATTGATAGGGAGAATTTAGCGGCTAAGTTCTCTACGATCAACCTATTGTTAATCGAATATTTGCTAGACGAGTCAACAACGTAATTGAGATATTAACTAAACTAGGAATTATGAGCTTAACGGATGCTTGTTTCACTTATATCTATTTAAATTACAATATTCAATTCACTAAACAAACTGGTTAATTAGTTTTATCAATCTCTCTGTGGGATCGACCCTACTTATCCTTTACTATAAACAAATTGTTAATTTGTATGCCAAACGACATGTATCAATAATCTTATCTTTACACTTTCTTATAATAATCTCACTTGTATACCTTACCTTCTTCAAATAAACCATATGACATGTTACATGTTTATCATGTTTTTTTTCTTTTATTAAGGCATCCCTTCTTCCTACCCTCATACCATGTACTTAACGTTTACGGTCACCACCATTACTATTTTCCATATTTTCTTCCCATGCTTCTCTTACCTCCCTTTTTTAACGCTACCACCAATTATCCGACATTAGTTCATTCACCACTACCACCCCCAATCCTAACACTAGAATAATCACAGTAATTAGATATTGGCATAATCACCACTATTGAATATATAGAATTTCGGAGGAAACTAGAATATTTAAATTTGTTGATCAGTATTGTGGAGAAACATTTATGGATCGCTCTATACTCTATGATTAGTTTAATTTATGTAGATAAGTTAACTTCAAATATATATTATCTATTAATCAAGCATGGAAATTTTATGCTAAAGTGGAGAATATGGTATGAGAATGATTAGAGAGAGGAGACACCAATGGAGAAAACCCAAGGAAATAAGGTATGAGAATGATGGAGTTTCAGGAGACTGAGTCGATTCGGCACGTTCGAGTTGTGCCAAACAAGTATATAATTAGTAGTTAAAGATAAATGCTTTTGATTGTCGCTATCATTGGTATTCGGTTTGTGTCTTGAATCTATTAGATGTCGCTTCGAACGTCTATGACGGGGTTCTCACTACGGTATCTGTTATCTATTTTGGCTTCCGTTTTGGGCCTTACTAGGTCATTATGTATTAGGTCTTAGAAAGTAATATATAAACTCTCTAAACTTCACCATAACAGTTATGCATATCATAACTTTCTGAATTTGAATATGAAAATCTATAAACTTTCCAATAGTAATAAAACTCCTCTCTTCTTCAATGTGACCGTAGTTACCACGTAAATCTGTGTGTTTTTTTCTTTATCGTTCTTTATTTATCTTTCTCCCGTAAGTTATAGCAAACTGGTAACAGAGCCTTTGGGTTCCTAACCAACAAGGAAGATATCGGCTATGAACGTAAAGATTTAACGCTAATTTGGTAGGAACACTTTTAGTCTATGGCATACCAAGACGAGAGTCATGTTAAAGCAACAAGGGTTGTGGGGGGACGCTCTCAGGAGAGAAGTGGAGCGCAGTCACCGCTGAGATAGCCACGCTGGAGGAGATGGAACATTAAGCGATTATGTTGTGTGATTCAAGATCAACATTTAAAAACCGTGAAGTGATTATTCTGATTGAGGAAGGAATATGGATATAATAGTGATAAATGTGTATAAGTCACTGAACATGGAGTTGATCGACCTCTGGACCGAGGGTTAGTTTTTGGAAGCGAATTTTGATTTATATGTTAAGTTAAGGAAGACATTAAGGTTTGATGTCGTGTTATTGTTATTGTTCTTTTGATCTTTGGTGTGTGAGTGGTGTGGTGTAATAAGCGGCATATAAGTGTATATTCAGAAAATAGTTAAATACAGAAATTTTGCATAGTGGTGTGAACTGATTCGAAATGAAAAAAAGGTTGTGGTTGAGGGATTTTGCATAGTGGTGTAAACTGATTCAAAGTTAGTGTATATTATGCAAGAAAAATAAAAAATCAATGTATGATTTGTGTTTGTACTTTTCTTTGCTTCATTTTATTTCATGTAATTATAGCTACTCACACTTAAAAAAATCGGAAAATTCACTTGGTACCCCTAAATTTTGTCATTTAGCACGTGGTATACATTTTTTTTAATTTTGTGCACATAGTAACCTTGAAGTTTTATTTTTAAGTATGACATGCTCTTTTTATCGTTCTTAAAATCTTTAAATGAGCATAAATCGTAAACCAGAAATCAGAATTTGCCAAAACAAAATTTTAAATTGATTAACTCTTCGATATCTATAATTTGATCCAAAAGAAAATGGTCATTCGAAAATTTAAGATCGAAGTAATGGACGACCTTAGGTTTCGTGCAAAAAAAAACCTTAAAAAATGTTAGTCGACAAATTTTTTTCCCTCAAATCGTAGATTATGACAAGAAAATGTTTTTAGGACAAAATATTGGCCAAATCCGAATTCCGGTGCAAGGGTTATGCTTAATTGAAGTTTTTCAAAGTGACGAAAAGGACATGTTGTGCATAAAAATAAAACGTGAAGGGTGACATGTGCACAAACCTAAAATACAGGGTACCATGCGCAAAATGACAAAGTTTAGGGGTATCACGTGAATTTTCCGTAAAAAAATTATAGGTTTGGATATCCCGAATCTACATGAACACTAGAGGAGGGAAATGTTTTAAAGTGAATACCAAGTAGGTAGAGATATTATAAAATTAAAAACTACTATAGAAAATCACTCCAATTCACATATAAAATACAACAATATTTATGGTCTCTACTGTCCAAATATGAAAATTAGTCAATGTCAATTACAATTTTCTCTTGGTGTATAACTAAAACCGTTGAAATGAAGAGGCTTAGACCTGAGTTCACATACTATACAACTAGTTGTAATACAACTAACGTTGTAGTGTATGAGTTTTATAAATAAAGTTTTCAAACTTTGTTGTAAAGATTATGAGTTTTATTGTAAAGTTTATGAGTTCATCTATTTAACATTATAAAAAATAAAGTTTAAACAAACTGTGAAAAAATATATATAAACTCGATTATAAATAGATTGGTTATACAATAGTATTATACCACTAAAAGCATAATACTATTCGTGCAAATTGAGATTTGATAAGAGCATAGATTATGAAATATGAATTATGAATCATCCATCTAGAATCCCATTAATCTCACCATTCTTGTCACGAGAGAAACTATAGTTAATATCATAGGGCCCTAAAGAAAGTGTTTTAAGTAATATGGGTAATGAACTAAGTTGTCGGATCAAATTGAGTTTCGGGTCTGGAAGGCTTTTGACTTGGGCCAATGTATTATTATTATTAAGCTTCTCACTATTCTTTGCTGCCTCATGCCCTTCAACTTTGGGAATTTTCAACTCCTCCTCCTCAGTTAACCCAATTACAACATGGCCTGTACCCTCTTTACTTTCTGAAGCTGTAACTTTGTCCATTGACTTTATGGGCTTGGGTTTGCCTCTGTATATAGTGTATAGGATCAATTGGGCTGATCCTAGTACAAACCCTATTCCATTTGGCACCTGCTTACCAATTTAATTAACTTTATTATTCAAAAAAGATCTCCAAACCAAATCAAACTTACCAAAATTTCTCATTATCGTAAACCTTAAGCAATAAAAATGATAGTTTTCACTCTATTGAACAAAAAGTATTGTCAATTGCGATTTTCTCATTTGTACCGATGTGCTGGGACGTGGAAAACCAATGTTAAAAGTTGTTATACACTCATATTATAATACTGCTTTCATTCTATTTTTTCTTTATTTTTTGAATTCGGTATTCTAAATTAATCTTCTTCAGAGTAATATAGTTAGTAAAAATAGTGAAGTATTCATTATACACCTAGTTAAAATAACTTATCTTTTCGTATTTTTCTTACAAATATAATTTTTAGTTAATCTAGGACAATAAGAGAAGAATGGATGGACACACTAAGAATCCTACAAGGGTTACCGGATTCGGTCAAACACACTAAGAATCGCGAATCGTGAAGAGCGAATTTTATCTTGCTGCTTACTGAAATACATAAAACACACATTTTATAAGAGCGAATCGTGAATCGATAAAGGCGTATTCATAGCGAATCATAACCATGATCTTCCACACTCTCAGCTCCCCCTATAGGCTGTATATACATGCGAGAGCCTTTGAACACAAAATTAGTAATGGTATTTTGTGATTAAAAACTCATTAGGTAGAGAAAAAATCAAAAGAAAAAAGAAAAAAAATGACTCACCCCAATATAGTAGTCCTTAACCAAAACAGAGTAAACACACCAAACTCCAGCATTGAGAAACAGAAACAAGGACAGAAAGAATGGCATGTACTCCACACTCTTCATCTTGATCACAATTGTCTGATACACAAATAAAACCCAAAACACCCAGAATTATTAGAATAAACTAATCAAATTAAGAACAAATATGCATTATATATATATATATATATATATA
>JAIUZE010025645.1:0-10087 GCA_022085475.1 Heliosperma pusillum | reverse complement strand
TATATATATATATATATATATATATATGATTATAAATTATTGCTTAAAATGTTAAGTTTAATTTATTTGACATGAAATTGTATTTAATTAGTTAAATACATAATTATATTATGAGATAACATGTCACATGTCACTTGTCACATGAGTGACAAATGACAAAATCACAAATATAATATGGAGTCCATTTTAAGTGCCAAAAACCGGTTGTATGGGGGTTGGGTAAGGATTAGGCTTTAAATGTTGTGCTAATGATGATTAGACAAAATTATTACCTAGCCTAATACCTATAGCCACCCTATTGTTTTGGTAAGACAAAAAGTAATGGGCATGCTTGTGGCTCCCCATGCTTGGCCGGTTATTTATGCACAATAAGGGGATGTTTTCCTCTTATGAACTTACTTGATAATATATCATATTATTGATAATACTTCTCACTAGAAAAATAAGATAAGTTAAGAAACTTAAGAAGTTTCATATAACTTATTCTAAGAGAGCTTTAACTTGAGTTCCTAAGGTAGAAATTTCAAGTGTCTTGTACTTGGTTTAAGGGGATCTTGTTTATTGTTCTAGTATAACAATTTTCAAGAGATTAAGGGTAAGTCTAGGTGCAACTTATAGTAGGGTTCCTACTCTTGGAGCTTTTGGAACTTCATCCTAAATCATCTTGCTCAAGAACAAGTGCAAGAAGGTGTCTTGTACTTGTGCCCATATCCGTATAATAATCAATGTGAGGAACAAAACTTTCTCTACTTTGTTTTATTTATTTGCATGTAACTAGATCTTGTAATCTAATTAAAGAGTTAATTAGTATTTCATAAGAAATGTCTTATGAGTAGGTATATGAACCTAACATAATGTGCTACATGCAATTTACTATGCTAGTAAGACTTTGGATGATGCACAAGTTAACTATGCTACCACTGAGAAAGAGTTACTTGCGGTTGTCTTTGCCTTAGATAAGTTTAGAGCCTATCTTGTGGGTTTTAAGGTGATAGTCTATACTGACCATGCAGCACTGAAGTACTTGTTGGATAAGAAGGAAGCCAAACCTCGGCTTATTCGTTGGATCTTGTTGTTACAAGAATTTGATTTGGAGATTCGAGATACGTCAGGTGTAGAGAATGTGGTTGCTGAACATTTGTCTCGTTTACGGTTTGAAGGGGGAGATTCAATCCCCATTGATGATTCGTTTCCTGATGATGATCTCCTTGGCATCACCATGGAAACTCCGTGGTTTGCCGATTATGCCAACTTTTTGGTTGGGGGAATTATGCCTCCAGGTCAATCTAATCAACAAAAGAAGAGGTTTAAACACGATGTCAAGAGGTATTTTTGGGATGATCCTTATCTATTCCGGGAATGTGCCGACGACATTTATCGACGATGTATTCCAGAGAGTGAGGTGTATGCCATCCTTTCTCGTTGTCACTCTTATTCATACGGCGGTCATCATGGTCCCTCGAGGACATTTTCTAAGGTTATGCAGTCGGGTTTTTATTGGCCGACTATTCTCAAGGATGCTACTACATTTGTCCGTTCATGTGACGTGTGTCAACGGACGGGTAATATTTCGCAAAGGTATGAGATGCGTCAAACGGGTATTGACTACGAAGGGCCATTCCCATCTTCCCATGGTAACCAATATATTCTAGTAGCCGTAGACGTTGTCTCCAAATGGGTGGAAGCCATTACCCCTCCCACTTGCGATGCCAAAGCAGTTGTTAAAATATTTCAGAAGATCATTTTCCCACGATTTGGGGTTCCTCGTGCTCTCATTAGCGATAGAGGAAAGCATTTCAATGAACGTTATCTTAACACTTTATTGAAGAAATAGGGCGTTACACATCGTCGGTGGATAAGTTATCATCCGCAGACAAGTGGTCAGGTGGAGGTTTCTAATAGGGAGATTAAGTCTATCCTTGAGAATGTTGTGAGTAAATCCAGGAAGGATTGGAGTCGTAAGCTCGATGACACCTTATAGGCTTACAGAACTGCTTTTAAGACTCCAATCGGTGCTTCTCCATACCGGTCAGTCTATGGCAAGGCGTGCCATCTACCGGTTGAACTTGAGTAGAATGATATGTGGGCCATTAAAGAGCTTAATATGGATCCCTCACTGGCGGGTGAGAAACGACTTATGCAATTGAACGAGCTGGATGAGTTTCGATTGCATGCCTATGATAATGCTGGGGTTTACAAGGAGAAGACCAAGAAATGGCATGAGAAGCATAAGACGAGGAAAAACAAGAAAAAGAGGAAAATCCGAAAATGATGGGTTGCTCGATCGAGCAGCATGACGTGCTCGATCGAATTAGACATGCAACAGATTTAGCCGAGACTTGAGCGAACTTCAAAATCCAGATTTTTTAGGTTCGATCGAGCAAGATACCCTTGCTCGATCGAGTCGACCGGTCTGGACCGGTCCCGAGGCTTAAAATCCATGTTTTCCCCAAATATCCTTCATTCTTCTTCTTATTTCGCCTAAAATCTTCTCTTCCTCACCCATATTCTCTTAATTCAATCATTCAAACTCACTTAAATCATCAGTTACTCATCAATACTAACATGAACAATCATTATTCTACCTATTTTAAGTGCAAATTGTGAAGAAATTGGTATTTTTGCCCCCTTATTTTGCCCATAACGTGAATTAGGGTTTGCTTTCTTTTTCTTCAATTTTGTGCTTTTAATTCATTGTTTGTTGCTTCCTTGCTTCATTATTTAGTAATTAATCACTCTTGCAATGCTAATTGCTCCGTCTTACTTGTGTTTAGATTCCAATTTGTTTTTTTTCAAGTTAGGATTTGATAATCCATCTTTTTAAGCATATTGTGGTGTTTGTGTGGTTTATTTAATTCCATTCATAATGTCTAGACAAGTAGGAGCTAGTAAGCAACGTAGAGAACCCCGTTTAATCCGACAACCTCAAATAGAAGCGATTCCTAGTAATCCCACTTACCCTTGGATCGTTTTCAGCACACAGGAACAACATGATCGCTTTGCTATGCTTATGGGTTGTCCTATGGAGCCTACTCGTTGTGTGTGCCCCACCGTTCTCACTGCCCTCGGTTTTGGTAATGCTATTTTTGATATGTTTAACCGAATTGGGTTTGGTGGGTTCTATTCCCTCAATGAACTTTTCTATCGACCACTAACACTTGAATTTTTTAGTTCCTATGATTGGGACGAGGCAAATAAACGTGTGTCTTTTAGGTTGCTCAATAGGAATTTTGTGTTGTCGTATGCTGAACTGGCTAATCATTTGGGTCTTTCTCTTGGTAATGATGATGCTTTTGTTGCTATCTCTTCCGGCTTTCAAGCCGTTGATTATTTTACTCTCTTTACTGGTCTTCCTGATGCGCGTGTTAATGCTATGACTGTCAATGATGTGCTGCACCCTTGTTTAAGGTTGTTTTTGCGTTTCTTTAGCCTCCTTTTGTTTGCTCGGAAGGACCTCAGTAAACTAAATTCTCATGAGGTTTTATTACTTGCATCTTACCTCAACCCTCAACATGAGAATGATTTTTATTTCCACCCGGCTGGTCTGGTGTGTTATGCTTTCTGGAGAGTCAATTCCCCCACCCAACATTCTTTAGATTATGGTGCTTTAGTTACTATGTTGGCTAGGCGACTTGCTGGGTTTGGGGGAGACCGTCGGTACACACCAATGACCCCAATTCATGCCCCTAGGGTAGACGAGGAGTACTTACACCACACACTTTGCTGGATTAATGCGTTAGGAAACGCTCGATTTCAGTGGCAAGTATGGGGGTCCTAATGGATTGCTCTTCCCGACAGGGATAACCATCTACCTTCTTCGGAGCGGTTGCCCACCCATGATCCTGAGACTGGACCTACCCCTCCCCCTCGTTCTTATGTGGTTTCTCCTGAGCTTTTTTTTACTTTGGCCGAGAACCGTCGACCTCGACGGCGGATCACCCCATCCTCTTCTGCTCAGACTACCACCACCCCGACACCCCACCCTACACCCACCCCGACTCCTGACCCTTACCCTCCACTTGCTTATACCTATGATCCGGTTTTGGAGAGGGAGATTAGGATTCACCAAGGCATTAACAATGACTTGGTGACGAGGGGGCTTTGGGAGAACCTTATGCGGACGGATCTTAATGCTACTGCTAGTTGGACTCCGCCGAGCTATTGCTAGTCACGATTATGGTTGCCTAGGTCGTCAGTGGTATACTCCTATCCGACCGGATGCTCCAGTTGGTGGTTTTGGTGAGCCTTTTCGGGCCTCTTCTTCTGGTGCTGCTCAGAGGGGTAATGATGATGATGATGATGATGGTGATGATGATGATGGTGATCATGAGCAGTAGTGACAGCTGGTCACTACGCCTCCATTTTGCAGCTGGTTTGGAAGAGGCTATGTCTATATAAGCTGGTATTATCTATCCTTGTACTTTCTTTTATTGTATTATCTTTTAGTTATTTCCCATTTTCCCTTTGTTAGTTGTGTCCTTTAGGTTCCTGATGTTGGTTGTTGTGTGATTGCTGTGTTGTTAGCGTCACACTGAGGACACTGTGACATTTAGGTTTGGGGGAGAGTCTTTATTTATGTTTTGTGTTTATTTCCGTTGTGTGAAAGAAAAAAAAAATTCATAAAAATTGAAAAATTTACAAAATCCAAAAACATGTTTTTATTTTATTAGGTTGAGTCTTGGTGAATTGAATTACAATGATGATAATTTGCATTGTTTCTTCATTTGAATCCCAAATAAGTTGTCCTTGTACATTGTTTTGACTTACTACTTTTGAAAACAAAGCTCATAGGATAAGTCTTGACCGTTTTTGACATACCTTATGCTAATTAGATTTGGCCAATTTTAGTTGGTAAACCACTTAAAATTCTGAGGTCTATAGAGCTTCCTAGGCCAGGAACATCAATAAACTGGTCTCATTGTCTTTAGTCTTGAGTGTGGTACTCCTTGTGGAAATGTAACATCAAATTGCATAAGTGTGACACTCGTTTCTTGATACTATACGCGTTCATTTGATAAGTACATGAGGAAAGGCGGTTTTTTTTTGTTCAAATAAGCCTCACATAGCCAAAAATACTTGATTTTATACCCTTATTATTGAGTTCTTTATATTTAGCCAATTTGAGCCTTTGTAGCCTGCTTTACAAGCCATATAATAGCTACATTCCTAGAATTTGCCTATCTTATCGGGACAGTCGCAGTTGCATGTTTTTCTTATCTACTTGTCTACTATGGTTGGGTCGGAATTTCTCAAAAAGAATATCAAATGGGTGTAGAAAATATGTTGGCAATTGTGTCATTTATTCCCTTTTTGAGAAATGTTATGAAGCAAAAAGAAAAAAAAAAGCAAAAGAAAAGAAGAAAAGAAAAAAGATATGAAAAAAAGAAAAGAAAAAAGAAAAGAAAAGAGGAAAAAGAAGAAATATATGTTGCTTAATGGATTTGTTCAAGGGAAAATGAAAGAGATTTTACTAGAGACAAATGCATTTTTCAGAGAGCAATATCGATATCTCTCTTGTGTTGTTAAAGTTTAAGATAATTTCTCTAGTCGGGTTGGTTTGTGCTAGTCTTGTAGATTTGTTTGGTAAGTGTCGCTGCGACTACCGGTGCAACAGGAGTTCAGGATCAAAGCAAGACAAACACAACAACACCCCACAACCAAGACAACAACAATGCCATCAGTCTTATGACTAGCTATGATAATGTCCTTTACAGTCCAAATGTCCATTATCCCAATGCCAACAAACACAACACCCGACAGCCAGAACAATGCCTAGCCATCCTAGCCATCCCCTACCCAAGGCTCAGGCAAGACAACACCCAGCCAACAACAAAAAATGTCCAACACAACAAAAACAGCCCTCAGTCACACCCAGATAGTCCCGGTCCTCTTAAACAGGGTCCATGGGGACCTTCCACACCGAAACAAGCCTAACCAGTGATCAACCCTGGTCCTAGGGAGGGTCCTCGACAACTTTGTCCATGAATTATTCCTCAGGAAATGCACACTACAGAAGTTAGCTTAGGGACAAACACAATTGTCCAGAAATCAAGCATTTTTGCAGTAGTTCAAATGTCACTATCAGACTTTCCTATTTTGAACAATC
The DNA here is from genome assembly GCA_022085475.1 of Heliosperma pusillum. Classification (NCBI taxonomy): domain Eukaryota; kingdom Viridiplantae; phylum Streptophyta; class Magnoliopsida; order Caryophyllales; family Caryophyllaceae; genus Heliosperma; species Heliosperma pusillum. The sequence continues at coordinate 3,981 of JAIUZE010025645.1, read as the reverse complement.
CAGCTCGAGGGCCTTCAGCAGAACCTTTGGCACTCAGTCTACTTCAATCTGGCTCAAATAACTAGGCTTGGAAGTCCACTCCTTCACCAGATCACCCTAAACAAACTAATTAAGTCAGATTGTCTCATTAGAACTACTTTTCCTACTTTATTGCTTTAGTTCAGAACTTTGTAGCTGTTGTATTGTTTTCTTTTGTAAGCCATTTGTGGCCCTAGATTTAGTTGACGTCTGAGATGTAATCTTGTTGCCTATATAAGGCCTATTCCTAATGAATGCAAATCAGATTTAAAGTAAAACACAAAACTGAAACCTTGTTTCTGTTTAACATCTCTTGGTTGTGTGCTTGAGAAAACCTTCCTTTGCTGTGTGCTTGGAAGTGAGCTTGGGTCCTTAGCTGTGTGCTGGGATTGAGCCTCAACCCTCAACCATTGGCTTTGTGCTTTGGTTAAGGTTCTATCAGTTTTCAGTTGCATTCAGTCAATTAAAACAGAGCATATTGAGAGTGCCTTTAACCTTAGCTTACATTGTCTTGAATTGTCTATTTTCTTAATAATTTTAGTGCAAATTGGTTATCAGAGCTTTGGTTTGTGAGTTATTTTACCTAGCTACATTCAAAAACACAAAATTAACCATGAGTGAAGAGAGAATTGCAGGACTTGAAACCACATTTCAAGGCCTCACCAGAACTGTGATGGAAGTCACAACATCTGTGAATGAACTCCTTGATGGTCACCTTAACAATGACATGAGGGGAGGCAGAGGTCGAGTAAGGGGAGCACCATTCCCACATGGTGGAGTAAGGAGGAGACAACCTGTAGAGCAAGATGAAGTGTCAGACTCAGATGGCTCAGATCAAAGTCTTCTCAGACATCAGGACAAAGACATATAAAGGTAGAGATTCCTGACTTTCTAGGTAGCATGAACCCTGATGATTTCCTAGATTGGTTAAGGTCTGTAGAAAGACTCTTTGAGTTTAAAGGATACACTGATAGAAAGGATTTTAAGATTGCTATCATGAAACTGAAAGGATATGCCTCACTGTGGTATGAGAACATGAAAACCTTGAGGGTAAGGGAAGGGAAAGAACCTGTTAAATCATGGCTTAAACTGAAAAAGAAAATGAGAGCTAAGTTTGTATCTAGAGACTACACCGACATGTTCATCAAACTCACCCACCTGAAATAAGACCAGAAACCTGTAGAGTCTTATCTAAGGGACTTTGAACAACTCACCCTGCAATGTGAGCTTATTGAAAAACCTGAGCAGAAGATAGCAAGGTTCTTAGATGGGTTGGATGAGAGGATAGCTAGTAAGGTCAGGCTGCAGAACATATACTCTTTTGAGGAGGCTGTCAACTTGTCTCTAAGGGTAGAGAAGTTGGGGAAGGGAAAGTCCAGTGCCTCTAAGACACCAGCTAGAGCCCCTGCCTTTAAACCCTTTGTAGGAGTCAGGATAGGAGACCCTGTGATCCCTGTTAAGACTCCTGTCAACTCTGATAAGAGCAAGACTGTTGATTCAGCCCAAAGAAAACCTATCCCTCTCAAAAAGTGTTTTCAGTGTCAAGGTTATGGGCATTTTGCTAGAGAGTGCCCATCTAAAAGAGCTCTTAGCACCCTGGAAGTTGTGCATTGGGGAGAGGATGAGGTGTTGGTCTATGATGATCAAATGGAAGAGCCTGAGGTAGAGGCAAGTGAGGAGTTGATAGTGAAAGTTCATAGACCCTAATTAGAATCCTCTAATTAGTTACTAAATTACTTGTTAATTTAGTGTTTAATAAAGATCTATGTAACATGCATGCAAATTAAAATGCATAATAAAAAGTAAGAAGAAATTTCCTTACATTGGGAAATTTCGGTTTATATGGGCACAACAAGAAACACCTTTCTTGTTGTTCTTGTGCTAGAAAGAAAAAGATGATCCTCCTTGTAATCTTCAAAATAGAAGACCTCCTTTGAGATGCACCCAAGAGAGAACCCAAACTAATCACTTAGTTTTTGACTAGAAAACACAAGTGATAAGATGAACTAATATTGGATATTATTACTACTCTAGTAATAGGAAATATTAGTATTAGAGAGGTTTTAGAGAGATGAGGATTTTAGTGAGATAAGCAACAAAATAAGAATGAACAAGTAAGCAAAATGAACAACAAAGTTGTCCTTATAAGGACACTATGGTCCGGCCAAGAGAGCCCTATGTGGCCTCTTATTTTGCTTAAAATAATCCCATGCAATTACTTTGAGTGTAGTGGTGAATAAGACTAAGATCATGTGTCATAAACATGACATGATCACATGTTGTAGTGTAAAACAAGCAACAACAACCATCATGTTATACACTACATGATTTCGGCTCTTACTAGTGTCATGTGGTCCATTTTGATTTTTGATATTTGTCCCACAAATACTTATAATCACATGATTAATTATCTTGTATAATTAAGGATTAATTTGATCATATAACAATTTTATGACTCAAATTAATAAATAATATACACTTAACTTTTAAGTGATATTTTATCATTATATCAATATATAATGGGTCCCACAATGCCTAGTTAGTTTATTTTACAACTCCTTGTAAATATAATTAACTAATCACCTCTACCTCAAAATATATGCATAACCTCAACTAATTTAATGAATTAACTATTAATCATTAAATTAAATCTTATTCAATCATATTAAAATAAGACGTAAAATTTATTTAGTCAATTATCGTATAATGACTAATAAACTTATCCGGAATGAGTTTGTAACTCAATTTCCAATAAATAACTCTCGTAACTAAACATATATCAAATATATATGTAAAGTACTAATTAATATGTATCGTATACAAATAATTAGATTTCTGTTTGGGTCTCATCCTATAGGTGTGACCGAAAGGGGTCAGTTGATGACCGCCGTCATACGACAATAACGTCTAACTCTAGTCAGCTGACCGTGATCGATTTACGTTAATCAACTGACGTGGAGTATAAATACTAGTCATCCCACTAATATTTCCAAAATGAGATTTTATAATATAAATGCACTATTGTGGAGGACACTTGTGACACCCTCAAATTTGCGGAAAGAAAAAAAAAAAATTAAATACATAATGAAGGTGTCTGAAATAAAAAGGTTCATTACAAAAGGAAAATAATATTATACATAAAAATTTATACAAGACGGGAGACATATCTCCCGTATAAATACGGAAATAAAAGAGTGTATAATAATATACAATCTAAGAACCGAATATAGGTCCAAGGTAAATACTTCCATCGCTAGCTCGTCAATGTACCCAAGTATGCATCACAAACCTGCCAACCGCATTAAATATAAACACGGAAGCCACAGTCAGTTGGGAGTAACTCCGAGTTCTCCCAGCCACGAAATGTCGAGTTTAATAAAACATGAATAACATAAAAGCAATGTATATTGAAAATACAAAACCTTAACATATATGATATGCTTTTTCATGTTATGAAACAATTAACTAACATATAACCTATCATGTGAGAGCTATCATGTGAATCCGATAATAAACTATAACAAGAGGTAGGGAAGCTGGTATGCTAGCTCAGAGGTTCCTCTCAGAAACATGGCCGTGATACACTCAAACCCTAATCAACACGTAATCATGTGAATCAGTTAACAATCGGTAATCCAAACTCTATCAATCTTAGCCGGCTTGCATCTCACCGTCTAAAACTCATAGAATCATCAAACATGAAAGACCAATACTTCTACAAACAGGCATAAGTTCTTAGGACAGTCAATAGAAGACTTCTGTAACTCGAGTCTATACCACGAGGTAGGAGATACTTAAATATTTAGGCTCAGCGGTCACTCCAGTAACATGGCCCAAATACCAAGCACACATCTAGGCTCAGCGGTTACACTAATAACATGGCCCAGATCCAAAGCACATCTCTTAGCTCAGAGGTTCCTCTCAGAAACAGGTCCAAGATACGACTCAACCCTAAACCTAGAC
>JAIUZE010025644.1:0-13816 GCA_022085475.1 Heliosperma pusillum | reverse complement strand
TATGTGGCTCGAGCTCTTTTCCGCCTCTTTCGTGAATTATTCTACCGAATTTGGGGTACTCGGCGTCATTTGATTGACCGAGTCTTGGATGCGAAATGTCATCGCATGTCGAATCGAAAAATGGTTATTACGAGAATCTGGCCAGGTTTAGATTAGGAACCGTATTATTATCGTCGTCCTACCAGGAGAAAATTAGTCTACATATACAAAATGGATTGAATCGTATATGCGTTTAGGGAATGTTTTTCTCCCGTGGATGCCTGTTAATCATACTTGCCATGTACACGGTGCTAGTGCGTTTCATTTACCGTGAGAGAGGTTGTCATTGTATTGTTATGTGTGGATGCGTGATTACATGATTGATTATTCATGGTCATTGCATGACTTGGCATGGTTTGTTTGTCGAGTCTCAATCTTATCAAACTTATACCGTTAACGGTGAGATGTAAGCCCTAGTGAGCGTATTCGGTTGCCTAAGAGTGTCTTCCCCGAGTCTTTGTATCACATGATGGATTCGGATTTGTATTCTATATGCTCTTATCATTAAATATCGAATTGCCTATCTATTCTTATCATATTTCACATGTATACCTATATATGCATGCTTCTACTTTGGTTTTTCCTTCTATGTACGTTTAATGTGATATGACTGGGAGAACCCGGAGTTACTCCCCACTGACTGTGGCGTTCATGTTTTTTCATGGATGAACAGGTTGCTTGATTTGGCTGGCTTTTTGCTATGATATTTTGGGTTCGGGTGTGAGCTAGCGGGCGTTGTCCCTGGATGAGACACCTCTAGACGTTATTAGCTTGTTTTGCTAATCACTTTTACTTTGTTAACAATTGGAGAGACTTCGTCTCTTCTTGTAGTTTATTTCGTACCTTGGTTTGTAATATTTGACACTCCTCGTATATTTCTTCTTGCATGTATAAAAGTTTTTAAAATACCGTATTTCCGCTATATAATTCACATGCTTATATGTTTTATATTTCCGCATTCGCGAGGGTTGTCACAGTCTAGCTCTTGCTTTCTATCAAAAGTACTTCCCTCCAGAACGAACCGCACTCTTACGGAGTCAAATCACTGGATTTCGTCAGAGAGGCGATGAAAGCCTTTATGAGGCATGGGAAAGGTACAAAGAATTACAAAGAGAATGCCCTCATCATTGCCTTGATTCATGGTTCTTATCTATCACCTTCTATAATGGTTATTGTGGCGAATCGCGTCGTATCCTCGACTCCGCTAACAATGGTCGTTTCAATCCGATCGATGTAGAAATAGCTAGTGCAACTATCAAGTCAATGGCAATTCACAACTCTCAGTATAGCAACTCACGTGCTATGCCGCTCAAAACAAAGCAGGATGATTCAAGCAAAGTAGCATTCCTAGAAGCCCAATTAGCCCTTCTGCAGCAACAAGTAGGAAGCTCTTCACAATCCAAGCAACATGTTAACGTCACTAACCACGTAGTGGTATGTGAGACATGTCGGGTTGGAGGACACAGTTTTCAAGAATGTAGGAGTTCGCCAGAGCAAGTCAATGCCTACCAAGTATACAGGCAGGGCAATGCTTTCTCAAACTTCTATAATGAGAACACAAAGAACCATCCTCTTTTGTCCTACAAAAGCACCAACATTCAGAATCCCCACCATCAGATTCAACAACCATTCATACCACATCAACAGAAGCCCTATAATCCACCTGGTTTTCAAAACCAGAGACCTCCATTTCAACCTAAATTCAATCAACCTTACCAACACCAACACCAACCTCAACACCAACCACCCCAAAATCAAAGCCAACCCAATGACTCAAGCCTGAGGAAAATTGAATCCATGCTTCTCCAACTTGTTCAAAAACAAGATTCAATGTTTGCTCAAATTCAAAAGAGTGATCAAGCTCAAGATGCTGCCATCAAGATGCTTGAAACTCAAATGGCCCAATTAGCTACCTCTATTACCCAAACAAAACAAGGGTAACTCCCACCTCATGGTGAGAAACCGAGGGACACCGCTAATGCTATCACCCTTAGGAGTAGTACCACTTATAAGGAACCTCAGCAACCCAGGGAAACAATAGTTGAGCCAACACCAGTAGAGAGCTAAAAAGATTTCCAACCAGCCACCGCTAAGAAAGCAGAAAACAAAGAATAGAAGGATGAACTTGTGAAGGAACCCATTAAGATCCAAGTTCCATTTCCCCAACGCTTGAGGAGAAATCATAAGGAAACCCAGTTTAGCAAATTCATGGAAGTTGTCAAAAACCTCCAAGTGACGGTTCCCTTCACTGAATTGATCACTCAAATCCCTTCTTACACAAAATTCATGAAGGATATCTTAACTAAGAAGAAAACATTAGATGATGTTGAAATCATAGCATTCACAGCTGAGTGCAGTGCTTTGTTGCAAAATAAGTCCCCTCCTAAGTTAAAGGATCCAGGTAGTTTCTCTATACCTTGCACTATAGGCACCTACACAATCGATAAAGCTTTATGCGATCTAGGTGCCAGTGTAAGCGTCATGCCCTATTCCATATGCGAAAAGTTGAATATGGGAATTCTCAAATGCACCAGTGTCACTCTGGAAATGGCAGATCGTTCTTTAAAACAACCTATGTGAGTTTTAGAAGATGTGCCTGTCAAAGTAAGAAGGTTTTTTATTCTTTTGGGAAGGCCATTTCTACACACTGCCGGAGCAATAATCGATGTTAAAAATGGAAAACTGACACTAGAAGTAGGTGATGATGAAATCATCTATAACTTGAACAGTGCAATGAAAAGCCCCATGCAAGAAGAGCCTTGCTGTTTCATTGATATTGTCGACTCCATTATTGATGAATCTCTGTATCCATCAATAATCAAGGATCCTTTAGAGGCAATCTTGTTGTTAGAGGATATCTCTGAGAATGACAATTTTGAGATCAGTGAGCTGGAAAAAGACCTGACCGGAGAAGAGATACCATCAAAAGAAATTAAAGCTTTCATAAGCTTGATTGATACTCCTGCCAAGGCAGAAATACATAAACCTGAACTAAAACCTCTTCCCTCGAATCTAAAATATGCGTTTTTAGATGAATCTGAGTATTGCCCCGTCATAGTGAGTGCTCTCCTAGATGAAAATCAGTTAACCTCACTATTGACTGTCTTGAAAAAGCATAGAAAAGCAATAGGTTACAAACTCGAATATTTAACAGGCATAAGCCCAGACTTTTGCATGCATAGAATAAATTTAGAAGAAGGCCAAAAACCTTGTGTTCAAGGTCAACGCCGTCTTAATCCCAACATGCAGGAAGTAGTTAAAACTGAAGTTATGAAATTGCTAGATGCTGGCATAATCTATGCAATCACTGACTCTAAATGGGTTAGCCTTGTTCAAGTTGTTCCCAAGAAAGGAGGGAAAACAGTAGTCAAAAATGAGAAGAATGAGCTCATCCCCACAAGGATGGTGACGGGATGGCGTATGTGTATTGACTACAGAAAGCTGAATCAATCAACTAGAAAAGATCACTATCCTCTACCCTTCATTGACCAAATGCTAGAGAGGTTAGCTTGTCACAAGTATTTCTGTTATCTAGATGGTTACTCAGGATTTTTCCAAATCCCTAACCACCCTGAGGACCAAGAGAAAACCACCTTCACCTGTCCCTATGGTACTTTCGCTTATCGGAGAATGCCATTTGGCTTGTGTAATGCACCTGCCACTTTCCAGCGTTTCATGACCAGTATCTTCTCTGATTTTGTTGAATCTATCATGGAAGTATTTATGGACGACTTTAGCGTCTATGGAATTTCCTTCGATCATTGTTTGACAAATCTATCCAGAGTTGTAAAACGCTGTGAAGAAGTCGACCTTGTTCTCAAGTGGAAAAAGTGTCACTTCATGGTGAACGAAGGTGTAGTTTTAGGTCACATCGTTTCAAAAAGAGGTATAGAAGTGGATCGAGCTAAGATCCAAGTTATTGAACAGCTGCCACCCCCTACTAATGTAAAAGGAATCAGGAGTTTCCTTGGCCACGCCAGTTTCTACCGACGATTCATAAAAGCTTTTTCAAAGATAGCCAAGCCCCTAACTGAGCTCCTTTTCAAGGATGCACCTTTCAATTTCACAAAGGAATGCCTTGAGGCATTCAACAAAATCAAACGTGCTTTGAACACCACACCTATAATTCAGTCGCCTGATTGGAATCTGCCCTTCGAACTGATGTGCGATGCGAGTGATTCTGCCGTAGGAGTTGTTTTAGGGCAAAGAAAGGAAAATTTTCTTCATGCGATTTACTATGCTACTAAAACCCTAGATCCTGCCCAAATCAACTATACCACCACTGAGAAAGAACTTCTCGCCATTGTCTATGCCTTAGACAAATTTCGCTCGGACCTGATAGGATCAAAAGTTATTGTTTACACTGACCACGCTGCCTTAAAATAAATGCTTTCAAAGAAAGAGGCAAAACCTAGACTTATCCGATGGATCTTACTCCTTCAAGAGTTTGATTTAGAGATCCGGGATAAGAAAGGAGCAGAGAATGTAGTCGCTGACCACCTCTCAAGGATAAGAGTAACTGAAATAGGACTACCAACGCCAATTAATGATTCGTTCGCTGATGATTCATTAATGGCAATTGCGGACTCTTCTCCTTGGTATGCTGATATTGCCAACTTTCTTGTCAGTCGCCAGCTACCCTCCAACCTTTAATTTCTTATAACCAAAGAAAGAGATTTTTGCATGATGCAAAATTCTTTGTTTGGGATGACCCCTATCTTTTCAAGCACTGGTCAGATGGTCTGTATAGACGTTGTATCCGCCAGTGGGAAGTAAAACGAGTTTTAGAAGGATGCCACTCATCTGCTTATGGTGGTCATCACGGTCCGTCCAAGACCGTAGCCAAAGTCTTACAATCCAGGTTTTTCTGGCCCTCAATGTTTCAAGATTCAAGAGACTTTGTTATGGCTTGTGATGCTTGTCAACGAATGGGTTAAATATCCAAAAGACATGAAATGCCTCAAAACGGCATATTATAAGTCGAGATATTCTATGTCTGGGGTATTGACTATCAAGGACCATTCCCTTCTTCAAATGGAAATCGTTATATTTTAGTCGCAGTCGACTATGTTTCAAAGTGGGCAGAAGCAATTGCCACCCCCACCAATGATGCTAGAGCTGTGATACGACTATTTAAGAAGATCATCTTTCCACGTTTTGGTGTACCCAGAGCCGTGATAAGTGATCGAGGAACTCATTTCGGAGAAAAGCAATTAGACACTCTGCTTGCCCAGTATGGTGTGTATCACAGACGAGGTTTAGCCTACCACCCTCAGACCAGCGGTCAAGTAGAAGTCTTGAACAGAGAGCTAAAAACAATTCTTCAAAAAGTTGTCTCGAAATCTAGAACCGATTGGAGTAATAAGATCGATGACACCTTATGGGCTTATCGCACAGCTTTCAAAACCCCGATTGGAACATCTCCCTATCGATTGATTTATGGAAAAGCCCGATTGGAACATCTCCCCGTTGAGTTAGAGTACAAAGCTCACTGGGCTATCAAAGAACTCAACTTAGACACTAAGCTTAGCGCTGATAGACGACTTTTGCAACTCAATGAGCTAGAAGAGTTTTGTTTACAACCTTACATGAATTCTAGGATTTATAAAGAGAAAACGAAGCGTTGGTACGACAAGAGGATAATCAGAAAGGAATTCAATGTCGGTGACCAAGTACTTCTCTTCAACTCCCGTTTGAAAATTTTTCTGGGAAAACATCGATCAAGATGGTCTGGACCATTCACTGTCACATATGTAAGCAAGTACGGTTATGTGGAAATAATGACTAGTAATGGTGAAAAATTCAAGGTCAATGGACACCGATTGAAACTCTACTACAGCAATTCCATTATCGGATGCTTAGATATTGTCTATATCGAGCGTCAATCCCCAACCAAATGATTTCATAGAAGAATCCGTCGAGCGGGACGTTAAACCACCGCTTCTCGGGAGGCAACCCGTGTTTCCTTTCTCTTTGCATTTTATATTTGCTTTCGCTTTTTTGTTGTTTTGTTAGATTTACTTTGCAGATGAAAGAGTTCTTGAAAAATCTATAAAGACCTTCCTTGTCAAGTCCAAAAGACTAGCTTGGGGGAGTCCGCGCTGACTAGTAAGCTTCACTCTCTTTCATCTTTTTCCCTTTTTACCCTTCTTCCCATTAAGCATCTCGTTGCATATTTAGTCTTTGTGCTCACATTGAGGACAATGTGATGTTTAGCTTGGGGGAGGGATTGCATATTCCCATTCTGCATTTTAGTTGTTTATATTTTTCAAATTTTTGAATAAGAAAAGTGAAAATTTTAAATTTTTGAACATAATTGAATGCTTTTCATGTGTTGCTTGCTTGTTTACTATGCTATCATTTTACATTTCCCAAACTTAGAGCTTTCAAAAGATAATGATTCAATATTCATTGAATTGTGCATACCTGGGGAAGTCTTGTACACAGTAGGCATGGAATGAATCTATAGATATGTACGCTTGATCTTGACATTTGGCAAGTTAAATATATTGTAAGGTAGAACCTCCTTAGGCAGGTACATCTATACCCAGTCTCATCTAGGTGTGTGTAGTTCTCCTTGTGATGTGTGTCATGTCAAAACGCATAAGTATGGTTCTCATTTCATTCCTATAAGCATTGCATTCATGATTCACTAAGATTTGAAGCCTTTTTCACTCTGAATTACCCCTCAAAATTATCCCCTTCATACAAATGCTTCACAAAATAATAGCTACATATAAAAACTGCCTACCTTGTTGAGCTAGTAGCTTGACTATAGTGTATGGGTGCTCTTTTGAGAAGATTTTTTCTTTTATGTCAAAGTGAATTTAGGAGAACAAAAATGTTCAAGAAGTGATGTTACGTTCAAAAAGAAAAAAAAAAAATTGAAAAATGAAAAAAATTGAAAAAGAAAAAATCGAAATAAAAGAAAGAAAAAGAAATAAAAGAAAAAGTTGTGAGTATCTCCTCAAAATGTCAATTCAATATTTAGAAGGAGTTTACCCTTGTGTTTCGTGTGTAATAAGCCAATTTGTTGCTTTTGGATTCGTTATTCGTCTTTTGGGAATTAATCGAAAGTTTGGATTGAGTATACATTTATCATTGGTCAGTTGCTAGCTCATTCTAACCTTCACATGACCATAACTTTTTATCCATCTTTCACCCATTTCCTAAAGCCTTCTTCATATTTTATTTTCCGGCTTCTTTTCTATGTGCATTATGATCTTTGACTTGTGTTTTGAATTGTTTACCATATTAGACTGCGGACACATTTTCATAAGTATCATTCTTGCCCACGTTTTTTTTGGGTTATGATTCATAATGTTTCCAAAGCTTTATGTTGAGATTTGTTTCTTGATGATGTTGTAGCCAACGCTTGCAACCTTGTCCTGGTATTGTTTGTTATGTTTGCTTGAGGACAAGCAAAGGTTTAGCTTGGGGGAGTTTGATAAGTGAATATTTGTATGCTTTTAACCCCCATTTTAGCTCGGTTTTGTATGTCATTTGTGCTTTGTTAAGCCATTTTATGAGCTAATATCGTCTTCTAGGCGAATTCCTATGTTCTAACCTGTTTTGTAGGGAAAGTGACGTTTCTACGCCCTTTTTCTATATTCCCGAGCATTTGCCTAGAACCCGACGATTTGAAGAAGCAATCTTGACCAAGTCAAAGGCATTTCAAGAAGGTTCACTAATTCAAAATAAAGAAGAAGCAAAGGTTATTTCGCAGTTGTCGGAAGATTGATAAGTTAGGCGAAGAAATCATCGCTTTACATCAAACCCTATCAACAAACCCAACTCAAAAGGTCAAGGGGGATAATGGAAGTCAAGTCATATGCAAGGGGAGATGAAACGAAAGTCAAAGCTTCTAGAATACAAATTACCCGATCGGGTAAGTGGTGTACCTGATCGGGGATGTCTGCTGTTCCGCGCAATTGCTTCGACTTCCTCCTTTTTGTCCTATGTGATGAATGCATGACCCCTCCCCCCACAAAACCCTACTGCAATATAAAGAGAGCCTCAGCCACCACTTCAACACACACTTCTACATATACTTCACACTTCTCTTTACATAAAACCCTAGATTAGGAGAAGAGAAACCTAGCCTCTCTTCTCTCCTTTATTTTCTTCTTTTGTCTTTAGTTTCTTAGTTTATTTCTGTCTTTTCTACACCAAATCCGTAGCTTAGATCAATAAGAATTTCGTCCTTGTAATCTTCTTTGTGTGGTTCAAGTATTGTGAATTGTGAATCGACTATTCTATGCAAGGAATTTCTATTATGGTTGTGTATATTCATCTTTGTCGTTGTTGATCGTCATCTAGGTATTCCTATTTTATCTTTTGTTTAAAGTCTTTATGTTTCTTATTTTATAGTGATTTTCTTTACATGTTATTTTAGATTTAATTTCAATGTCGTTGTAATCATTTCATCGTCAATTTAGCGTCGTTATTATCGCCATATAAAGAGTCTTAAAATATTGTCAAAACCAAATAAACTTGTGATAAGTGATATTTTGTACTAATTTATCCCCCGTTTTAGCTCGATTTCCATACGATTTATGCACTTTGTTAAGTGATTAACGAGCTATACTACTATTCAAGTTGTTTTGCGTGTTTTGACTCATTTTATAGGAAATGAAGCGGTTTTGCTATATTTTCCTACCTTATGGAGCAAAGGCACTAGGATACGATTTTTCAAGGAATTGATGATAGCCTGTTCACGATTTGATAACGATCCTGCTACATCCTTCCTCAATTGGATTTAATCTTGGACTTTGGCTTTGAACTTCTAAAGGGAACATCAACCCAAACCAAAAGAAGATCAGCCCAAGCCCAATTCCGTATTGGATTGACCAAGACCAAGGCATAAGATTCCGTGCCTAAGATAAAAAGACGGAAGAATCCATCTTGCACATTTACCCGATCGGATTACCATATACCCGATCGGGTATTTCTGCAAGTGGACGTTACTTAGCTCTTCTTCAACCGAGCTTAAATGTGTGATTTAATGCTTTGAGTAGGGTACGAATTTGGACGAGGGATCAGCAGCCATGCAACCCTATAAAAGCCAATGATCATCACACACAATTATCATCCTTTATCTTATCATCGCTTATCATATATCTTATCATCTTTTTATATCTTTTAGCACACTTTCTTACAAGTTTTAGAATATAGTTTATTTCTTAGTGTTCCTCTAGTGTTTTCATAGCTTTTGTTATTGGATATTTGTTCTTACTTTCGTTCTTATATATTCATATTCCAAACTCGGTAATTCTCTATATTTTACTATGCAATTTTCATCATGAACCTTAAACTAATTAGTATTGTTTTCATATTGTTGTTGTTAGGAAATCAATCTAAAATTAATCTAGTTAAAACCAAAATATTGTTTAGCATGACACATTATATTTTACCTAATCATATAATCCTAAAAATTGTCATTAGAATAATTTTTAATATAATCACCATAATCACTTTAGTATTTATATTTCATAGTTTAATTTCATACATCTTTTTCTTATTAATCTACTTAATCACAATATCATATAAATTAGATTTAATATTGTAAAATTATCATTGTGTAAATAAAATAAATAGAGTTGTAATATTGAAATGATTTACGAGTTAAATAAATTAAAAGAAGAGTAGATACCATTTGAACCATCTAATTGTTTCTTCCTTTGGTCGTGTCAAATTCTATAACTATGTGTAGTGGCCATAAACAATTGTTTGTATTAGTCAATTTCTATCTTTATAACGAGAGTTGGGATGGGAATTAGGACTGCCATTAGGGGTTTAGTGACTTAGCCATGCTGAGAGGACGTTAGGACCCACTAAAAGGTCGGTACGAATCCGAAAGGAATATACCGCTACAAGGCCTAGACAATCATAGTAATTCTAATGTTGGTATCTATGAGACTTTTGAATTGTTTTACATGTATTTCTCTTTCACTATTTCAACTTGATTAGTTAGTTTACTTTACCATTTTAGATAGTTTATTTTATTGTTATCTAGTTAGTTTACTTTATCGTCTTTCTATTTCCGTTCTTAGATAGTTTACTTTATTATTATTATCTAGTTTATTAGTCTAGTTATATAGTCTTTCAATATTGTCATTTAAATATCGCCTTTAGTTAGAATTTAATCGTTGTCATTCGGATCAGAGAACTTCCCCGATCGGGTACGTGACTGTGACAACCCTCGCGAATGCGGAAATATAAAACATACAAGCATGTGAATTATATAGCGGAAAATACGGTATTTTAAAAACCTTTATACATGCAAGATAGAAAAATACGAGGAGTGTCAAAATAATACAAACTAAATAAAAATACCACAAGAGACGTAGTCTCTCAAAGTGTTAACAAAAGACAAAGTAATTAGCAACTAGCTAAACAACGTCTAGAGGTGTTTCATCCAGGGACAACGCCCGCTAGCTCACACCCGAACCCCAAAATAGTCAAGCAAAAAGCCATCCACGCAAGCAACCTGTTCATTCATGAAAAACATGAACGCCACAATCAGTGGGGAATAACTCCGGGTTCTCCCAGCCATATCACCTTAAACGTACTTATAAGGAAATACAAAAGTAAAAATCATGCATATATAGATATCCATGTGAGTTACGATAAGAATAGATAGGCAATTCGATAAATAAAGATAAGAGCATATGGAATACAAATTGAGGAACCATCATGTTATTCAAGACTCGGGAAAGACACTCTTAGGCAACCGAATACGCTCACTAGGGCTTGCATCTCACCGTTAGCGGTATAAGTTTGATAAGATTGAGACTCGACAGACAAACCAAGTCAAGTCATTCAATGATCACAACAAATCCAACATATTATCATCCATTCACGAACCAAGACCTGACGGTGTCCAATCATGCAATGACCATGAATAATATCATGAAATCACGCATTCAAGAACGACGATGCCCAATCATGCAATGACCATGAATAATATCATGAAATCACGCAGTCAAAGACGACGACACGACGACGACCACTCTCACGGTAAATGAAACGCACTAGCATCGTGTACATGGCAAGTATGATTATGGGCATCCACGGGAGTAAAACCTTCCCTGAACGCATACACGATTCAATCCATTTCGTATATGTAGACTAATTTCCTCCTGGTAGGAATGATAATTAAACGGCTCCTAATATAAACCTGGCCAGATTCCCGGAATCACATTTTCCGATTCGACATGCGATGACGTTTCGCATCCAAGACTCGGTCAATCAAATAGACGCCGAGTACCCCAAATTCGGTAGATCAATTCACGAAAGAGGCGGAAAAGAGCACAAGCCTTATAACAAGCGGTACGCTACATGCAAATAACACCACCTCGCAAGTACACAACATTTGACGGCCGGGTCGATCAACGCATAGCGTTCAACTCCCAACAACGTCGTCGTATGCCCACTAACACATGCATTTAAGCAGTAGGATACCTCTCCGTTCCGACATTCCAGCCTTACGAACGGGAAGGTAGCCAAGGGAATGAGAGTACAAAGCACAAGACAAAATAGTGCTCAAACCGTATCATTTGTAAAACCGACTCAAAGTGGGAACATACCAAAAACCGTCACAAAACATGAGAATAGGGAATCATATAAGTTTAAATATGATAAACATGAGTTAATACATGATACATAAGCATTAGAACAAGTTTATGAAGCATAATGAATAAAAACATAGATCACCTCTGTAACACCCTGAAATGTACGCTATTTTTCTAGTAGAAATATTTTACGAAATCGTTTCAGTAATTTTAAGTTTTAATTTATAATTTTAAGTTTCGAGTCGAATTTAGAATTTCCGAGTTCGTATTTGGAATTTCTGCGAGATTCCATGAAAATTCCGTCTTAAGGCGAGTTTTACTTTTCTTGACTTTTGAGTCGGGTTTGACTTTCTTGACTTTGAAACCGTCTTTGACTTTTTTCTACACAACTCACTCTACTCCCTCCCTTAACCTAATTTTTCATTCAACACAAAATCAAACACCAAAACCCTTTCTTCTTACTTAAGAAACTTTCCCTCTTTGAATATCGATCTTTGATTCGTCGTAACTTCTTCGTTACTTGATAGAATTTCCGTAAGTTCGTCTTATTGTTCTTCCCGTACTTTCCTCTATCCGTATTGATATTAAAATCATCGTCTTTCTCGCTTTTCAAATTTCCCGTCTTTCTCAAGATGAACTTTATTCATCTTTTTGCGATCTAATTGTAGGTGGTGACCTCCAAGATCCCGACAAAGACTATTTCCTTATAGAAGAGGAGCTTGACGACTAGTAGAGGCGCATAAAGGTAACGGTGATGGGTTACTCGGTATCATTTACGTGTTTTACATGCTTTATATGCTAGGAATCGTATTTAGAATACGATTAGAAGCTTAGAAATCATGCTATGATTAATGAATGTTGTTATATGATGATTGTTAATGATGTATATTGATTGTTGATGATTATTGGAATTGATTTTTGAGAATTGAAATGGATTGAATATGCAAAGGAAGCTCACGGATGAACTGGGGTTCCTGGCCGGTCGACCGGCCGCCGGTCTGCAACCCGGCTGGGAACACATCAGTAACATCATTGAAATTTTGGGGATTTTTGTATAGGGTGCTCTGTGCCGGTCGACCGGCCGCCGGTCCACTGACCGGCCCAGACCTCTTTTCTCTGTTTTCTATGATTTTTGGTTTTTGCCATGTGTTCTGAGCCGGTCCACCGGCCGCCTCCCTCCTGACCGGCCTGGAACACGGCTGTGTTCTTTTCATATAATTTCTAAAACTCGTAATTTATAATAGTTCGCAGGATCCGTTTATCGTATAATTTTACGTAACGACTTATAATATTCATGTTTTGGATATATGATATTCTATTCGCTTGTATCACATGTTTCGTGATGGTTTTCGATATATCCCTCTTTCGAGTCGGTTTTACATATGTTATGAATTGAGCACTAATGATCATGTGCTTTGAACTCTCATTTCCCGGCTACACCTTATACTCGTTAGACTGGAATGTCGGAGCGATGGGGTGTATCATTGATGCTTGTATGCATGTTTAGTGGGGATATGACGACGTTGTTCGGAGGCGAACGCAATGCGTTGATCGACCCGACCGTCAAATGTTGTATAACTGCGAGGTGGTGTTATGTAGCGTACTAGCTTGACTTTTGACTATAGAGCTATTTCCGCCTCTTTGTGAATTGATCTACCGAATTGGGGTACTCGGCGTCTATGATGACGAGTCTGGGATGTGAAACGTCGTTTACCAAATTCGAGATCGGAACACGTCTAGTCCGAGAGTCTGCAGGTTTAGGACTAGGCCGTATTATTTTTTTTAAATCGTCGTCCTACCGAGAGGATTAGAGTCGTGTGTGTACGAAACGTCTTATCGTACATGATTCCGGGAAACGTCTTATCCCGTGAATTGGTTTGTCTGGGTCATGAGTATACGAAACGTCTTATCGTATACGGTTCAGGGAAACGTTTTATCCTGTGGACTTCCATTGGCTTGTCTTGCTATTGTACACGATGCTAGTGCGTTTTCATTTACCGTGAGAGATGTCGTCAATATATTGGTATGGTTGGATGAATGATTATATGATTGATCATTGAATGACTTGGTATGGTTTGTTTGTCGAGTCTCAATCTTATCAAGTATATGCCGCTAACGGTGAGATGTAAGCCCTAGTGAGTATATAGTTGCCTAAGGGTGTCTTTCCCGCGTCTTTGAATAACATGATGGTTACGATTTGAATT
>JAIUZE010025643.1:0-12150 GCA_022085475.1 Heliosperma pusillum | reverse complement strand
TCCTACCTCGTGGTATAGACTTGAGTTACAGAAGTCTTCTATTGACTGTACTAAGAACTTATGCCTGTTTGTAGAAGTATTGGTCTTTCATGTTTGATGATTCTGTGAGTTTTAGAAGGTGAGATGCAAGCCGGCTAAGATTGATAGAGTTTGGATTCCCGATTGTTAACTGATTCACATGGTTACGTGTTGATTAGGGTTTGAGTGTATCAGGGCCATGTTACATGGTAACCGCTGAGCCAGCATACCAGCTTCCCTACCTCTGGTTATATTTTATTATCGGTTTCACATGATAGCTTTCATATGATAGGTTATATGTTAGTTAATTGTTTCATAACATGAAAAGCATATCATATATGTTTAAGTTTTGTATTTTCTATATACATTGCTTTTATGTTATTCATGTTTCATTAAACTCGACATTTCGTGGCTGGGAGAACTCGGAGTTACTACCCACTGACTGTGGCTTCCGTGTTTATATTTAATGCGGTCGAACAGGTGGTGATGCATACTTTGGGTACATTGACGAGCTAGCGAGCGAAGTATTTACCTTGGACATATATTCGGTTCTTAGATTGTATATTATTATACACTCTTTTATTTCCGTATTTATACGGGAGATATGTCTCCCGTCTTGTATAATTTTTATGTATAATATTATTTTCCGTTTTGTAATAAACCTTTTTTATTTATGACACCTTTTATTGTATTCTTATCTTTTATCTAGTTAAATTATTTTTTTCTTTCCGCAAATTTGAGGGTGTCACAATTGTGAGTCAAGTTATACCTGTGCTTTGCTGTGGTTCACTTACTTGCTGTTGAGGTTAGTCTAGGGTGTTTGTGCTTTGCTGTAACACTTGAAAACTGTCTCTAAAACCCAGTCTTTGAGTCCTTTTCTCTTGTGCCTTGCTGTAGAGGATTGTCTCCAAGTCATATCCCTTGAATCTTTCAGTTAAACAACTCACAATCTCTAAAACAACATCCCTTGTTACTTGATATTTTTCTCAGTTTGAGTCAAGCTAATCAAGTCACTTAAAAATTGTGAACATTAGTAGTTTACACTTCAAATTGGTTATCAGAGCTTTGGTTCAGAGTCTTAGTGAGTTCATTTTCCCTAACTACATTTAAAAACACAAAAATAGCCCAATGAGTGAAGAGAGACTAGCAGGAGTAGAAGCAAGGATGGAGGATCTGGCTGGGATTGTAACCACCCTAACCAGAACCTTGGACCAGGTTATAGGCAACCATTTGCTTGCTGGAGGGAGAGGTAGAGGACGTGGAAGAGGCCCAGGAGGAGGCAGAGGAAGGCCACCTGATGATGAAGAGTATCCAGACTCAGATGACTCAACAAGAAGCAGAGCTTCCATCCACAGGAACACAGACAAACATCTTAAGGTAGATATCCCTGAGTTTTCTGGTAGTCTTAATCCTGATGACTTGTTAGAATGGCTAAGAGAAGTAGAAAGGATCTTTGAGTACAAAGGATACAATGATTCTAAGTCTTTTAAAGTAGCCATCCTTAAACTGAAAGGGTATGCTTCCCTTTGGTATGAAACTATGAAAGGGTTAAGGGCTAGGGAAGGTAAAGAACCCATCAAGTCTTGGACTAAACTGAAAAAGAAACTGTTAGACAAATTTGTTGCTAAGGATTACACCCAGGATCTGTTTATCAAGTTGTCTAAGTTGAAACAAGGAGACAAACCTGTTGAATCTTATCTGAGGGAGTTTGAACAACTCACCTTACAATGTGATATAAATGAGAAACCTGAGCAAAGGATTGCTAGGTACTTAGAGGGTCTAGATAAGAACATTGCTAACAAGGTTAGGATGCAACCTCTGTGGTCATTTGATGATGTTGTCAACCTATCTCTGAGAATTGAGAAGATAGGGAAGACTAAGCCTGCTACACCAAAACCTGTTAGGCCTTTTCAAACCAGACCTTATAGTGGGTTTAGAGCCATGGATACCCCTAAGACAGCACCCCCACCTACCTTAGACAAGGGTAAGGGCATCATGGGTCAAAAGCCAAGCACTTCATTGACTGAGAACAGAATTAGGTGCTTCCAATGTCAAGGCTATGGACATTTCAGGAAGGATTGCCCTTCTAAGAAGACCTTAACTATAATGGAAGTTGAGGCTTGGGAGAAAGAGGGTCTAGTTGAGTATGAGAAGGGATGAGCCTGAGGTTGAAGAAGTGGTGAGTGAGGAAGAAGAGTCTAGTCAGGAGGCAATAGTGGCACTCCCTGACACAGGCCACAGCTTAGTCCTATGGAGAGTAATGCATTCACAACAGATACCTTTGGAGGAGGATCAAAGGTCCCTCATTTTCAGAAGCAGATGTACCATACAAGGGAGGGTTTGTAACCTTATTATAGATGGAGGTAGTTGTACCAATGTGGCTTCTGTTACTATGGTTGATAAGCTGAAGTTGAGCACTCAAGATCACCCTCACCCCTATAAGTTGAGATGGCTGAGTAAGGGAGCAGAGGTTAAGGTGGATAAGCAATGCATAGTCCCTTTCTCCATTGGAAGTGTGTACAAGGATAAAGTATTGTGTGATGTGGTGCCAATGGATGCCTGTCACTTACTATTAGAAAGGCCATGGGAGTTTGATAAAAGCTCCATACACCAATGAAGAAGCAATACCTATTATTTCAAGCATGGGAGCAGGAAGGTGACATTAGCCCCCTTGCCACCACACCAGAAGAGCTATGGAAGTCCAAGTATGGCTGAGGATTTTAGTGGGGTTGTATTTCTATCTGAGTCAGCAATGGTCAACGAGTGTCGTGAGGAGCAACCTATAGTAATGCTGCTATCAAAGGAAGTTCAGGGAGAGGAGTCTAAGGTGATCCCTGCAGATGTTAAGCCCCTCATTGATCAATTCAAGGAAGTATTTCCAGAGGAACTTCCTGATTGCTTACCCCCTTTGAGAGGGATTGAACACCAGATAGACCTTGTGCCAGGGTCTGTACTACCTAATAGACCAGCCTACAGATGTGATCCTAAGGCTACACAAGAGCTGCAAAAACAAGTTGGAGAGTTGATGAGTAAAGGGTTTGTAAGGGAGTCATTAAGCCCTTGTGCTGTGCCTGCATTGTTGGTTCCTAAGAAGGATGGGACTTGGAGGATGTGCATAGATAGCAGGGCTATCAACAACATCACAGTCAAGTATAGGTTCCCTATACCTAGGCTTGATGACATGTTGGATGAGCTGAGTGGCTCAAGGTTCTTTTCTAAGATTGACTTGAGGCAAGGTTACCATCAATTGAGGATCAGAGAAGGAGATGAGTGGAAGACAGCCTTCAAAACAAAGCATGGCCTTTATGAGTGGCTTATCATGCCCTTTGGCCTGTCAAATGCCCCAAGTACCTTCATGAGACTGATGACAGAAGTGCTTAGGCCTTGCCTAGGGAGATTTGTGGTGGTATACTTTGATGATATCCTCATCTACAGACTACAACAAGAGCAAGGATGATCATTTGAGGCATCTTGAGGCTATGTTTGAAATACTTAAGGAGAGCAAGCTCTTTGGGAAGCTTGAGAAGTGCACCTTCATGACTGAAGAAGTCAAGTTTCTAGGATATGTGGTATCTGGTAGAGGCATTTCAGTTGATCAAGACAAGATCATTGCAGTCCAGTCTCCTATCCCTAGGAGTTTTACAGAAGTAAGGGGATTCCATGGCTTAGCATCCTTCTACAGAAGATTCATTAAGGACTTTAGCACCATTGCAGCACCTCTCACTGAATGCATGAAGAAGGGAGAGTTCACTTGGAGTGAGAATGCCTTACAGGCTTTCCAACACATGAAGAAGCTCTTGTGCAGTGCACCTATCCTCAGATTGCCAAACTTTGATTGCCTATTTGAGGTTGAATGTGATGCAAGTGGAGTGGGAATTGGAGCTGTCCTCATCCAAGAGAAGAAACCTGTAGCCTACTTTAGTGAAAAGCTAAGTGGTGCCAAGCTAAACTATTCTACATATGATAAAGAGTTCTATGCTCTTGTCAGAGCTCTGAGGCATTGGAGTCATTACCTGAAGCCCAAACCTTTTGTCTTACACTCTGATCATGAGGCATTGAAGTACATAGGAGGCCAGCATAAGCTCAGTCACAGACATGCTAAGTGGGTGGAGTTCCTTCAGTCATTCACCTTTTCTAGCAAGTACAAAGAGGGCAAACAAAATGTGGTGGCTGATGCATTGTCTAGGAGGTACACTCTGCTATCAACTATGGAGCAAAGGGTTCTTGGCTTTGAGTTTATGAAGGACATGTATCAAGAAGATCCAGGCTTTGCAGAAGAATGGTTAGCACAGAAAGAGGGAACAAGAACCATTGATTCACCCTACACTTTGCAAAATGGATTCTTGTTTAAAGGAAACAAGCTGTGTGTTCCCAGAGGATCTTATAGGACTCTATTGATCAAGGAGGTACATGGAAGTGGCCTTGGAGGACACTTTGGGGTTCAGAAGACTGTGGACATACTACAAGATCAATTCCACTGGCCTAAGATGATGGGAGAAGTTCAAATAGTGCTCAGAAGGTGTGGAGTTTGTCAAAAGGCCAAGAGTTCTTTCCAAGCAGGACCTTACACTCCCCTACCAGTCCCATGTAGGCCTTGGGAAGATGTGAGCATGGATTTTATAGTAGCATTGCCTAGGACAGCAAGGGGGAAGGATTCTATCATGGTGGTTGTGGATAGATTCAGTAAGATGGCACATTTCATTGCTTGCAAGAAGACTGAGGATGCTGTGAGTGTAGCAGAGCTATACCTTGATGAGGTGGTGAGGTTACATGGGGTTCCAAGGACCATTGTGTCTGACAGAGACACAAAGTTTATGAGCCATTTCTGGAGAACATTGTGGAAGCTGCTTAACACTAGGTTGTTGTTTAGTACCTCCCATCACCCTCAAACTGATGGCCAAACTGAGGTGACTAAAAAGACCTTGGGAAGAATCTTGAGGTGTATAGTCAGCAAATCTCTCAAGGATTGGGACTTGAAGTTGGCTCCAGCAGAGTTCTCTTTCAATAGAGCTCCCTCAGCAGCCACAGGCCACTCCCCCTTTGAAGTGGTCTATGGTACTAACCCCTTAATGCCTTTGAGTTTGTCTAATGTGTGCAGGTCAGAGGTCCACTATGATGCCAAGAAGAGGGTGGAACAAATGCTAAAACTCCATGAATCAGTCAGAAAACAAATTGAGAAAGCTAATGATCTATACAAGAAGAATGCCAAGGTTCCTAAGACCAAGAAAGACTTTGCACCAGGAGACCTAGTATGGATCAACCTAAGGAAAGAAAGGTTCCCTTCCAAGAGAAAGAACAAGCTAGAGCCCAGAGCAGATGGTCCTTTTCAAGTCATAGAGAAGATAGGTCCTAATGCCTACAAAATTGATCTACCAGGAGAGTATGCAGTCCATGGAACATTCAATGTGGGAGATCTTAGTCCCTTCTATGAAGACTCTGAGGGGGAGGAAGACACAGGCTTGAGGTCAAGCCCTTTTCAACCTGGGGAGGCTGCAGCAGGAGCTCACCCAAAGGGTCTTGATGATCAAACCACATACAAGACAAGCTTGACCCCTCAGATGGAAGCTCGAGTTACAAGGTCTAAACAACAAGCTATGACAAGTCAAGAGCAACCCAAGCCAAGCCACCCCAATGAAGAAGACAGTCCAGGGTTCAACAACCCATGCCCATCCCCAACACAACCCACATTACCCACACAAAACAGAAACAGAGCCATTCAGGCCCAGACAGACCAGTTAACAAACCCTGCCTCTAGGAGGTACACCAGGGCATCCCAACCACCCCCACTATAGCCTACCATCAAGACAACCCTCTAAGCTACAAGTTTGCCCAGGACAAACCATTTTGAAGTCTAGTAAAAACCCATGAAACAGACACCCCAAAGCTAGAGTCCAGTAAACAGCATAGCAGAGGTAGTACATGCTCAGATGATGTTTTCTTTTGCTTAAGTCAACTTGTCTTCATCTAAGGCAGGTTTATCTATGTCCTCATAAGAGTGGAGAGTTCCAAGGAGCAACAAAACACCCAGAGCAAAGCACAAGACAACAAGAACAACAGATTTCCATTTCAGGAAAACTCCAAAAACTACTTTATTTGCTTTTGTTCAGTCTGTTTTCTTTTGTGTTTTGTGTCTGTTCTTTATAGTTGTTAAGCTCGTCCTCTTGTGAGGTCCTTAATTAATGTCAGTAGAAGTAGTTTAGATCCTAAGCTGGCCCTTGGATGATACATACATCCAATGGTTCACAAGATATCAGTCCCTCTATATAAGGAGGTCTTGTATGTTGTTGTAAGCAGACTTTTATGAATGAATGAATTAAACTTTGAGAAAATCACTCAATGTTATCAAACTTGTGCTAAGAGCTGTAGTTTGAAACAAGCCTGATACATCTCCAAGGTGTTTGATCAGTGCCTTGTATTGTGAGTCAAGTTATACATGTGCTTTGCTGTGGTTCACTTACTTGATGTTGAGGTTAGTCTAGGGTGTTTGTGCTTTGCTGTAACACTTGAAAACTGTCTCTAAAACCCAGTCTTTGAGTCCTTTTCTCTTGTGCCTTGCTGTAGAGGATTGTCTCCAAGTCATATCCCTTGAATCTTTCAGTTAAACAACTCACAATCTCTAAAACAACATCCCTTGTTACTTGATATTGTTCTCAGTTTGAGTCAAGCTAATCAAGTCACTTAAAACTTGTGAACCTTAGTAGTTTACACTTCACAAAGCGTGACATAGTGGATTAAGACCTAGTAAATCGCCTAAAAGCTTGCTAGACCATCTGATCTATGATTGTAATGAACACACCATTCTTACGAACGCGCAATGAATTATTTGCATATTCTAAATCCAATTTAATCAATATGAAAATCTACATGTGTGAACCTACTTCCCTAGATGCTTCTCATTATTGTTAATTCATCATTTGCTTTATTGTTTTCATTTTAGTTTGCTCTTATTCTGCTTTTATTTATGTTCTTTATTAGTTTAGAATTCAAAACCTCAACACCCAGAAAATCGTTAGATAAAACTCAATTGTGAGACAACTCACAATCCATAGGAAATACCATCTCCCTGAGTATCGACCCCTACTTCCCTAATTACATTAATTTGTTACTAGCCTAGTCTGGGTAAATTATCTTTGTATTGGGCTTGCTACAAGCCCGATCAATATTTTACGGATACTTTTCATCGAATTTTAGTTTTAGTCTAGAATTAAATTTTTCCGTATCTATTTTAGAAAAGCCTAGTTTGTTTTTGGATTTTACTCGGGATTTCGAGTGAGTTACGCCTTAAGGCGCTTACGGGCTTTTCCCATATTTTTCCACTCACCCTCCTTATATCCCCTCATAAACCCTAACTCCTTCCTTCTTTTCCACTTACTCTTTCTTCCTCATCAAACCACCAAAACCTAAACTCCATTTTTATCAAGCTTAGATTCGTCGCTACTCTTTGTTTCTCGTTTAAATTCACTAAAGTTCGTCTTATTCTTTCCCTCTCATCGTCCTCTATCCGTATTGGTAATAAAATTACCGTCTTTCTCGCTTTTCAATTTATCCTTCTTTCTCAAAGGTGAACTATATTAATCTTTTATTGTCTAATCGTAGGTGGTGACCTTCAAGATCTCGACAAAGACTACTACTTAGTAGAGGAGGACCTAGACGTCGAGTGAAGACGCAAAAAGGTAACGGTGAAGGGTTACTCGATATCATTTGCGTGTTTTAATGTGTTTTCTATGTTAGTAATCGTATTTAGAATAGGATTAGTAATCATAGGAATTGTGTTGTTGTTGATGATGGTTGTTGTTAGTTGTTAATTGATATGAGAATTGAGGGTTTTTGTTGATAAAGGATGATTGTTGTATGTAGATGACAAATTGAAAATTTGAGGATCGCGTGCCTGAGACCAGGACGCTGGCAGCGCCGTGGGACGCTTGCAGCGTTGCCTGGCGCTGGCAGCGTTTCTTGCTGCCAGATTTTCCCAAGTCGACCCCTTTGAAATCTAGTCCCGCCTTGACTTTCCTTGACCCTTTGGACTTGGTCTTCTTGCATTGATGTTTAGTTTGTAGCCCACTCCAATTGTCGGGTTTGGGTCCAGGGTCTCGGGTTTGACCTTGACTTTTGTTGACTTTCGGGTTTGACCTTGACTTTTGTTGATTT
Source organism: Heliosperma pusillum (assembly GCA_022085475.1). Lineage (NCBI taxonomy): Eukaryota > Viridiplantae > Streptophyta > Magnoliopsida > Caryophyllales > Caryophyllaceae > Heliosperma > Heliosperma pusillum. The sequence continues at coordinate 3,984 of JAIUZE010025643.1, read as the reverse complement.
CCGGGTTTGACTCTAAAAGTTGACTTTGAATATTAATGTTTCGAATATATGATAATCCCTTCGCTTGTATCGCATGTTTTGTGACGGTTTTTGATATGTCCCACTTTGAGTTGGTTTTACAAATGTTACGGTTTGAGAACTAATTTTCTATGTGCTTTGTACTCTCATTCTCTTGGCTACCTCCACGTTCGTAAGGCTGGAATGTCGGAACGGAGAGTGTATCCTTACTGCTTAATTGCATGTGTTAGTGGGCATATGACGACGTTATTGAGAGGCGAACGCTTTGCGTTGATCGACCCGGCCGTCAAATGTTGTATACTTGCGAGGTGGTGTCATTGCATGTAGCGTACCGCTTGTTATGATGCTTGTGTTCTTTTTCGCCTCTTTCGTGAAGGTTGACCGAATTTGGGGTACTCGGCGTCTATGATTGACCGACTCTTGGATGCAAAATGTCATCGCTTGTCGAATCGGAAAATGGTTTATTCCGAGAGTCTGGCCAGGTTTAGACTAGGACCGGATATATATATCGTCGTCCTACCGGGAGGAAATTAGTCTACATATACGAAAATGTATTGAATCGTGTATGCGTTCAGGGAAATGTCATCCCGTGGATGCGATTTTAATCATACTTGCCATGTACACGATGCTAGTGCGTGTCATTTACCGTGAGAGATGTCGTCAACGTATTGTACGATTTGAATGGATGATTATATGATTGATTATTTGGGTTTATTGGATGACTTGGCATGGTTTGTTTGTCGAGTCTCAATCTTATCAAACTTATGCCGCTAACGGTGAGATGCAAGCCCTAGTGAGTGTATGGTTGCCTAAGAGTGTCATCCCCGAGTCTTTGTATAATATGATGGTTACGGATTTGTACTTCATATGCTCTTGTCTATATATATTGAATTGCCTATTTATCCTTCTCGTATTTCACATGTATATCTATATATGCATGCTTCTACTTTTGTATTTCCGTTTATGTACGTTTAATGTGATATGGATGGGAGAACCCGGAGTACTCCCCACTGACAGTGGCGTTCATGTTTTTCATGGATGAACAAGTTGCTTGATTGGATGGCTTTTTGCTTGTGGTATTTTGGGTTCGGGTGTGAGCTAGCGGGCGTTGGCCTGGATGAATCACCTCTAGACGTTGTTTAGCTAGTTTGCTAATCACTTTGAAATTGGATAACATTTTGAGAGACTTCGTCTCTTTGTAGTATATTCTATTTTAGTTTGTAATTATTTGACATTCCTCGTATTTTCTATTTGCATGTAAAAAGTTTTAAAAACACCGTATTTTCCGCTATATAAATCACATGCTTGTTATGTTTTATTTCCGCATTCGCGAGGGTTGTCACAGTTAGTATCTGAGCTTTAACGCTCCCGACGCACACACGTGAACCCTAAATATAAATTACTTGACCTTGAAATAATAAATGAGAGATGGGTAGACTTAAGGACCTAAGTTGGTAGTCTTTGGTGTACTTGATGTTTGTTAGGTTCTAACTTGTTTGTTGATTGTGTTGAGTGATGTTATGTTTGTTTGTATCTACCGTCTTGAGGTGGATCATGAATGACCTAGAAGAAGTATCCTCTGCCGAAGATTGAAGATTGACAAGCCTAATTGAAGTGTATTTCTTCCTCATCGATGATTTCTCTCGTCCTTAATGTATCATGCTCTCTTCCTTCTATCTAAGTGCTTCTTTATCATCTAACTTCTTTTCCCCTTGGAAATTACCCTTGTTACTTTCCTCCTCCTTATCAAATTGTACCCTCAACTTCCTTATGTGACCTTTTGTGGACACCATAACCTTTTGTTTGTGGTATATTATACTTGGTCGGGAGAATTTTGGACCTTGTGGAATCTTAGTGTTGATAGAATGAATTTGGGATTTGAGGAAAATGGTGTAGATCTAAGTTCACCCCCCTAGTGTTGAGTGGTTGTACCTCTGAGGAAAGATGGTAAGATAAGTTCGATGATTTTAATGCTTGATACTTGCCATGACTCATGTGTGAATAATTCATGATATTTGATGGTGTAAAGTTGAATGAGTTGGCTAGGACTTCTTAACCCAGTAGGGATTTGATCTTCTGAACTTAGGAGTTTAGTAATATTAGAGTGTCTTGAGGATCATACCTAAGTTGGAGCTAGTTATTCTAAGTGAGAATATTTGGATGATGCCTTGAGTTGTGAAATGCCCTTGAGACTAAGTGACTTCTTGTAATTTTCTAGTGTGTACTTTTGGGTATATGCTTGGTGGAAAAATACATGGTTATAATTCTTGGATTTAAATATATGATCTTATATCATGTTATCGGAGACTTGGTTGAGGTAGTAAGCCGTCATGATGGATTAAACCATGTTACTTAAGGATTTTGGCATCAGTGGAATCTGATTAGATGAGCTATGACGGTGATGCCTTAGAATGTTGATGATGACGTTTTGTATGGTGTTTTACCTTGTTGGCCATAGGAGTTGAAAACAGATTTGTATAAAGAATTCCTTGTTAGTCTTTCGGTTTTTGAAATCTTTGAGGATGTGTCAAATTTTGGAGTTGAGAGAATGTGACTATACTTGAGTTGCAATTCCGCAATTGGGATTTCGTGTTATATGAAAGGATGGATGAATTGGGTTGTAATCGATTTGTTAAATCTAGGTGTACCTTACTTTGATGATTGTGGTACGAGGGTCCCTTGTAAGAGACCTTTATTATTGGGATGATTTGCTTTGCTATCACCCTAAGTTTGAAACGAGAAATTTTGTGGATTAAACCTTAAACCTTTACTCGTGCCACTGTCCCTATTCATTTCCATTCTTGAATGTTTTTGTCAAGATTGATCTTTAAGAAATCGCACGCTCGTATCTTCATTCTTACTCGAATATCTTCATACCTCTACTATCTGCTTTGTCTCTTTCTTGACCTCGTTATTTTCAGCGTTCCTCTCTTGTAATCTCGTGCCTGATAATTCTCGTGTTCTCTTTGAGATTCCTTATCGTTTCCTAATTCGTTGCCGCTTCATCTTCTCTCTAGTGGTTTGGATATCCCGTTGTAAGGCTCAGAGAATAAGTGTAATGTATTTTGAGATTTTTTAGCTAGAATACGTGTCTTTGGATTGAGCAAATTTCAGGTTGTATTTGATCATGGAAAATAGGACTTAAGCTGTAGGATGAATCCTAATAGTGATAATGTATCCTCTCTTAGTGGTTTTAGATTTGGAGCTTGGTATTGTAGTGTTATTTTGAGAATTGAGTGTATCATGATAATAGTTCGTTGGTTTTGGGTATTACAACAGTTGCTTGGGATATCATTTGGGAATTGGATGTCTCTAATTGGTGGATTCTAAAAGAGACTTTGCTTTAGGGTAATTAAGCCGGTAACAAAAGTTTGAGGAGTATTGTCATAAATGAAAATCGATTCATTTTGAGTTTTAGATGAACTAGATGATTTGAATGGTTGTCTGATTGCCAAGTGATTGGCCATTTGTGGTTTGGAATTAGTAATTCTCTTTTATTCTTAAGGAATCATAGTTTGAGATTGAGAAATGTTCGTTGCAAGCTTTGGATAGTGAGTGCTCAGTTGTTATGGATTATAGAGTTAGAATGGTGAACCCATTTATCTTGATGATTAGTAACCACCATTGTGACACCCTCAAATTTGCGGAAAGATAAACAAGTAATTTAAATAAATAAAAGATGAGAATACGTTTTAATAGGTTCACTTTAGTGAAAATCGATAAATTTTAAAACCGGAACCTACCAATAAATATATTCATCATAACAAAGGTGTCTTAAAGAAAAAGGTTCATAACAAAAAGGAAATAATATTATACGTAATAAGTATCCAAAACGGGAGACATATCTCCCGTATAAATACGGAAATAAAAGAGTGTATAATATAATACAATCCTAAGAACCGAATATAGGTCCAAGGTAATACTTCACTCGCTAGCTCGTCAATGTACCCAAGTATGCATCACAAA
>JAIUZE010025641.1:0-46298 GCA_022085475.1 Heliosperma pusillum | reverse complement strand
GGATAATCTTAGCGCTTGCCGCTCTTCATGACTATGAAATTTGGCAGATGGACGTGAAAACCGCCTTCTTAAACGGTTATTTGGAGGAGGAGTTGTACATGGTACAACCCGAAGGTTTCATTGACTCTAAAAATCCTAAGAAAGTGTGCAAGCTTAAGCGTTCCATTTATGGACTTAAGCAAGTTTCTCGGAGTTGGAATCATCGTTTCCGCCCATGTGATAAAAGAGAATGGATTTACTCGATCGGTCGAGGAACCATGCTTATATATCAAGTCGAGTGGGAGCAAGATTGTCTTCCTAATCTTGTATGTCGATGACATACTCTTGATTGGGAATGACATACCTCTCTTAACTTCGGTAAAAGTTTGGTTAAAGAACCATTTCCAGATGAAAGATCTGGGCAAGGCACAAAGAATTTTTGGGATCCGTATCTACAGAGATAGATCACGACGGATGTTATCCCTCAGTCAGGAGTCTTATATAGATAAGATTCTTGAGAGGTTCAGCATGACCAACTCCAAGAAGGGGAACCTTCCAATGGTCTCTGGTGGGTGCATTGAGTAAAAAGCTCAGCACCCAAAGACCATCGGAAGAGGTCGAGCGCATGAGTCCGGATTCCTTAGCATCAGCTCATAGGAATCGATCATGTCCATGATATGCAACGTCCAGAACGAGGCCTAATGCATTGAGTATGAACAAGAGTCGATACCAAGGCAATCCAGGTGAACACCTTGGAATGGCTGTTAAGAATATCCTTAAGTACCTACGGAGGACTAAAGGATTGGGTATTGACTGTATGGAGGCCGACAACTGACTATGCCGCAATCGGTTACGCAGAGCCACTTCCAAACGATCGAGATGACTCGAAATCTCATTCTGGTGCGTTTATTACTCTTAATGGCGCTGCGGTCAGCTGGAAAAGCTCCAAACAAACTGTTATAGCAGATTCTACGACTGAGTCCGAGTACTATGCTGCTTCAGAGGCTGCGAAAGAAGCTATATGGATGCGTCAATTCTTACAAGGACTAACTATAGTTCCTAGTTCGGATGACCCGATCACCAGCTATAACGAGTCTAAGCATGTACAACGGAAGGCTCACATGATCCGAGATTATGTGGAGCAAAGGGAGATAGTGATAGACAAGATTGCTACGGATGATAACGTAGCAGATCCTCTCACTAAACCACTGAGATATGATAAACATGAAGGGCACGTTATTTCCATAGGAATCAAACGTGTTCCTGAGTTGTATTAGTTGTTTTGTATGGATTAGACACCTGTATCTTTTTCATAAAAACTATCTATAACATCATCGTTTTGTTTATATTTTGTTTTTCATGTGGGTTGTACGGACAACATTGAACACCACAAAGTGAAATGCAATTACATTATATTGTGTTTTGGGTCCATACTTAACCTACATGAGCTGATTAACTCTGCAATTAATTTGTGACGTCGATTGATGGTGGGTTCAACGAGCCATAAGTCAAACTGTTGATGATCGACATACAGATGCGGGTTATAATGATACTGCGCAGGACATTTTGTGACGACGTTATGGAGTCCTAAATGTTTCGGAACATTAGGTGCCAGGTCGTGGATAGGACATCCATAGTGTTCCTATAGTCGATTCTTTTGACTATCGACTGTCTCTTGAGATAAAGGCAGTTTTTGGGTGACTTTGGTTTCTTTCTCACGGTCGACCGTAACAGGAGGCTAAGTAGATTTTCACTGGGTCATTTCATACTGCGCTTGTATCTGCAAGATTCGAGTTGAAGAAAATATCCAACCTTTATCAGGATATGATATTTCTCAGGGCCACTCGAGAAGCTGTAACTGAAATGCATGGCCATGCTCGAATATAGATTCGTTTATCAGTTAAGTTACTCTCTAGTCGAGGAAACCACTCTTGATACTGATCACTTGTAAACTACGACCTTGTTGAATACGGACTTTGCAAATTGGTTTACATTGAGTGGGAGAAATTTATTATGGATATGAGAATCGGTTATCGCACATACACTTGTACGGACAAGTGGGAGATTGTTGGAGCCAGTGTCCTCCACAGTTAGTGCAATAACATAAATAAATCTCTGTAGTTTCACAGGGTATACTTTGTATAATAATCAGTTGATTAACGTTTATCAATAACGGTTGGCTTGCTAGATAAGTTTGACGTTATTGTCATACAGATGGCGGTGATCAACTGGTCCCGAAAAGTCACACCTAAAGGATGTGTTTGAGAGATGTGATTATTTGAGAAAATAATCATATTGATACCCTATTATATGACTAAAAGGTTAGTCAGTGTATTTGACTAAAAGGTTAGTCAATGTGATGATGAGACGAAAGTTAGCTGAGACGAATTAACTGTAATTCGTAAAATTGAATATAAAAGGTTATATTTAATTATAGTATATAATGTACGCTAATTAAACATAAACCGTTATAATTAATTGGCAAATTATAAATATACGGATATTTATAATTAATGACGGATTATAATGTCGGTCCATGTAAAACGACGATTATAAGATATCACATTATATTAAAAGCTAAAATGACCAAAAACAAAAGTATCCAGATACTATCGGGTTTTAGTCAATGGGTAGTTATTATGAGGAGATAGAATCTCCCCATATAAATACCTACCAGCCGTGGAAGTGAAGGAGGGGAGCAGAAAAAAAGAAAAATTGGTTTTTGGCTTTTCTAACCTAATTCCTCACTAGCCTCCATCTGATCTAACATCACACAAACTGACAAAAGTTAACAGTAACTTTTGACATAAACACAAATCATAAGTTAACAGTATTTTTTTGATAACTTCTAGCAACACAAGGGTATTTCTCGGAGCATCTTGGGTGCAACGATTAGGAGGATATCTACCTTGATATCTCTGTTCTTTACGCCGATTGCTAGGACCGTAAATTGATTTCTAAACCTTTTCTTTGTTTTCGTTTATGACTCGATAATCAAATTATTACTTTTCGTTATAATCCTATTATATTTGTATTGTGGTAATACCGATTTCCCACAAGTTACCCCTCCTTTCTTGGGCACTACATGGACGGGGCTCACCCAAGAACTATCGGTTATTTGGTAGATAATCCCGGCCTCTAACAACTTCATCACCTCATTTTTCACCACTTCCGCCATCTTAGGGTTCAACCTACGTAGCCCATATACCTTAGGTTTACTACCCTCCTCCAAGACAATCCTATGCATGCAAAGATTAGGACTTAAACCTTTGATATCATCAATGCTATATTCAAGTGAGCCTCTATGAGTTTTCAAGATTTTTAAAAGTTCAAGTTCTTGGCCTTCACTCAAATTAGCATTAATGATAACGGGATAAGTCTCTCCCTCACCTAAAAAAGAGTACTTAAGTGAGGGAGGTAAGGGCTTTAGTTGTACCTTTGGAGGGAGAAGGTCCTCCACCTTCTTCAATAGTTCATCATCTACCTCATGGTCATCTCCCATCTCCTCATCATGGAGTGCCACTTGTAGAGCTTCTTCTTCACACTTCTCTTCTTCATGCACCTTTTCAACCACTTCTTCAATGACTTCTACCGAGCAAGCTTTGTGAAACATTGGTCCCTTCACTAGATGAGGAAGATTAAATTCAAGGGTTTCGTTTCCCACCCTAAAGGTTAGCCGCCCGTCCCTCACATCAATGAGGACACCTCCGGTAGCCAAAAAGGGCCTACCGAGGATAATGGGAGTGTGGCTATCCTCCGGGATATCTAGGACAACGAAATCCGTGGGAATCAAAAATTTGCCAACTTTAACGGGTACGTCCTCAAGCACACCCAAAGGTTGCTTAACGGACCTATCCGCTAGTTGTAGAGTCATAGAAGTGTGGGTTAAACTATCAAGTCCAATTCTTTTAGCAATAGTTAAGGGAATGACACTTACACTTGCACCATTGTCACATAATGCCCTTGAAATCATGACTCCCCCCACAACACAAGGGATAGAGAAACTTCCGGGGTCCCCAAGTTTTTTTGGCATTTTGAAAGAGTTAGGATTAATGAGGAGAGCACTACACTCCGCCTCCATAATCATAACATCTTGGGTACCCAAAGTTCTCTTATGAGTCAAGATGTCTTTTAGAAATTTTGAGTAAGTGGGCATGTTCAATATAACATCGGTGAAAGGTAAGGTCACTTCAAGTCCCTCAAGCATTTTTCTAAATTGGGTGAACTTGAAGTTTTCCTTAGTTTTCAATGCTCTAGAGGGGTAGGGGATATCGGAAACAACAAGTGGAGAACTAAAAGATACCTTTGGAATGGGAGTTTTCTTGGTTACCTTAGCTCTAGCTATTGGTTGTACCTCTACTCCTTCATCATCGACATCCTTGTTCATCTCCTCTTCATAAAGCATAATTTCGACATACCCATCTTCTCCCTCTTTGGGTTGATCATCTTCACCCTTGCCATCATCTTTTAACTCCAAGGTAGGAGTCAAAATGGGCTCTTCGAATTCTTCTCCTTCCTCAACATGCTCTTCATTTGGAATTTCATCATTCATCATATCCATGTAGGGGTTATCGAGCACAAGTCCACTCCTCAAAGTCACCGCACATGCTTGGTGGCTTGATGAAGCATCCTTGGAGCTTTTCCCTTGAGCAAGTAGACCTCCCGGGGCCTTTGGGGATTGTTCAAAGCTTGAGAAGCTAACCTAGCTTCCAATTCTCTCACCTCCTTCTTGTGAGCATTAGTGACATTTTGCAAAGCCAAGTTGTTTTGGATCTCCATGTTTTTGACTAGTTGCAAAACTTCACTCATTGAAGGTTCATTGTCTTGATGAGGTTGGTTTGTCAAAGGGAGGGCAAATGCATAGTCATTTCGACTACTTGAACCTTGGTTGTTGCTTCTTTGGTTGTTAAAGTTTCCTTGTTGGTTGTTATTGAAATTTCCTTGTTGCCCCCTTGAACCTTGACCATTGAAATTTGACCCTTGGTTGTTGTTGAAATTTGACCCTTGGCCTTGGAAAGATTGATCGGGAAACCCTTGACTTACTTGATTGCTTTGGTTGCCTTGGTAAAAATTACCTTGGCCTTGGTTGTTGAAGTTTGGGTTCCCTTGGTTTTGATTCCAATTTCCTTGACCTTGATTCCAATTACCTTGGTTTTGGAAGTTACCTTGGTTATTGTAACCTTGACCTTGTTGAGAGTTGTTGAATTGATTGTTATAGTTTCCTCTTGAAAATTGGCCTCCCCCTCTAGGTTGGGAAAAACCCGGAGGGTTGGAAGGTTGAGCTTGTGTGTGTTGAGGGTTTAACACATTTTGGCTTTTGTAACTCATGTTTGGGTGAAATTTCAAACTTGGATGATAGAAGTTGGAATTTGGGTTGTAAGCTCCTTGGTTTTGGAACGGAGGCCTTGAGGGCCGTGGATTGTTGTTGACTCCTTGAAATGCATTCATATGTTGATAGTCATTTCCTCCTTCATTGTTATAAGATACATTATTCCCACAAACTTCAAAGGTGTGTCCATACCCATTGCAAATTTCACAAGTAGGGGTTTGATAAGCTTCCACCATAGGAGGTGCATAAGACCCACTAGCTTCATTCACATGATGGCCTTGACTTTGATTTTGAGCCTTTTGAAGCTCGGCAAAACCCTTAGTAAAAGTTTGTGTGAGCAAATCAATCTTGGCATTGGTATCCGCATTTGAAAAGTTCTCACTTGGGTATTTAGAACTCCTCCTCAAGCTATTTCCTCTAGTACTAGTACCATAGCTAGACTCCGATTCAACCATCTTTTTAATCAATGCCGCCCCTTGTTGGTCATTCAAATGATCAAAACTCCCCCCCGCGGAAGCATTCACCATAGCCTTGGTTTGAGGGAGGAGAGTTTGATAGAATATTTGAGTGACATACCAATCCGCTATGTCATGATGAGGGCAACGGGCAAGTAGATCAATGAATCGATCCCATGCTTCTCCCAAGGACTCTCCATCCTCTTGTTGGAAGGTTGTTATCTCATTTCTTAGCATTTCCGTTTTGGAGACGGGGTAGTACTTGCTTAGAAACTCCTTAGCTAGGGCATCCCAAGTAGTAAAACTGTTTGTAGCATGGTTATTCAACCACCTCTCCGCCCGGTCTTTAAGAGAAAATGGGAACAACATTAGACAAAGGGTCTCTTCGGGTACACCATTCCTCTTCATGATTGCCACTCTACTTTTGAACTTTCTCAAGTGGGCATGAGCATCCTCATCGGGGAGGCCTCCAAAGCTATCCCGCTCAATAGAACTCATTTGAGCCGGGTGTATCTCAAAGTTATTTGGGGCCAAGACACCGAAATTGATAGGAGATTGGGTATCATCATGATTGGGTCGGTTACGGTCACGTAAAGTCGTCATTTGTGGTTGATTTTGTTGTTGAGGTATTGTAGGTGGTGAATTTGGTGGTGTGTTTTGTAGAGTATTGTAGAAGGGATTTTCGAATATGGGTTCAATGGTGTTGTTTTGTGGGTGATCGGTTGTTGGAGTGGATGTAGAAGCAATTGAAGTATTGGCTTGTTGATGGCTAACCCTTCTTGAATTCCTAACCCGAGCAAGTGTATTAGCTCGGAGAGTCCTAAATAACTTTTCGGGCTCCGGATGGCTCAAGAACAACCCTTCACCCCTAGGCATGCACTCAAAAGCAACTCAAAAACAAGTTAGACTCCTGGTGTGTTTTTGGGCACACTAGGGAAAGACAATAATGCAAGGCACTCTACAAATAATCTAACAACTAAATACCAACAAAAACAACAAGTAACTTGGCTAAATCTAAGACACAAATCAAACTACGAGTTTCCTTACGCCATCCCCGGCAACGGCGCCATTTGATGAACGGTTTGTCGCGTACCGCTCAAGCAAAAACAATTTATAAAACCCAACTAATGCGATAGCGGAAGTCGGGGTCGAACCACAAGGATGGAGGGGTCAACTACAAGTTTGAATGAATCCTATTCAAGCCTAATAAGAGATTGATTGGAAGATTAACTAAAAACTAGAAAAAGTAAGTAATCGCTAAATAACAAGGTAAAGACAATTAAAGGAAAAACTAAGGTAAAGGGTTCACCTTAGGGGGATTAATGAGTTAGTCTAGTAATTAGCAAATGGGTAATAAATTCGAGTAGGATTAATTGGTAATGTCTCAACAATTAATAATCATCAACAAAGCCATCGCATTTGTCTCAAATCACCCTTATAAACACTTAGTCTAATCATCTCTACCACCGTCGCTTAAGAGATAATCAAACGATACTTGATAAAATGGGCAACTTTCGTTTACACATTTCATCAAACACCTAGTGTGCATATGGGTAATACCCAAACTATTTACCACAAATCTACTAATTACCCAACTAATTATCCCACATAATCCTCCCTTAGGCTCCCCCTAAACCCTAGAGGGAATCTACTCACTCATTCTAAGGGAAATCAAACAACTAGAGGCAATGAATAGTGAAATGAACATTATGCTAAGGAGATGAATAATTATAATAATCAAATGATAAACAATAAATTAGAAATGAAAATAAATTGCATAAATAACAAAAAGATGAGAAATTTATACCAACAAGCTTGTATTAGTGAATAGGGAGAATGTCTTCACCCCAAAATCCTCAATACAAACCAAAACTAGGCTAGTTCTACTAGGAAAGACTAGATCTATCAACTTGAAATGAGAAATTAAGTTTAATTAGGGAAGGATTAAGAGAGCAATTAGAGAGTAATATGGGTTACAAATTATCTGGGGTTTTGTGCTAAGAGATAATGAAAAGCTGCTTACAAAATATTAGGGGAAGGGTATATATAGGTATCTCGAAATTAAGAAAGAAAAATAGAAGAGAAGGTGAAATGCGGATTTGTGTTCCTGGCCGGTCGACCGGCCGCCGACCCTCTGACCGGCCTGGAGCACATCAGTAGCTTCAATTTCTTCGTCTTCAAAATTCTTCTAAGTATGAAAACGTGGGTCCTGGCCGGTCCACCGGCCGCCGGCCTCCTATCGGCCTGGAGCACGACTTACTACCAAAGTAGTTACTGATGTAGTGCAGGCCGGGTGACCGACCGGCCGCCGGGTCACCGGCCGGCACTACCTGGGCATTTCTTCTCTTTCTCTTCTTCTTTCATTTTGTGAGTGTGTAGGCTGTGCCGGATGGCCGGCCGCCGGTCAGAGGACCGGCCTGCGCCACCTGAAGGCTCCTTTCCTCATTCTTCTTCTCATCTTTGAATCCCGAGTCATGCAAGACCTTTATGCTCCGATTTCTTCATTTCCTCCTTAATTCCTACAAATTAAGATCGACATTCATAGCACGGGAAATCGGGAAGCAAAATGCAATCAAGGGCACGCAAATCCGTGTAAACGGACCAAAAAGGGGACGAAAATGAGGGGAAAAATGTGACTAATTAAATGCTTATCAATAAACCGTTACGAAATGTTTGTTTAATTCAAGATAAAGACGGTTATTGGGATGGTGCTAAAATTCAGGAAATATGTGGATATTATGCCATTCATATCATCCTTCCAATAGCTACTATATCAAGTCAGAAAAAAAATGACTGCATATATTGGAAGCACTCTAATAATGGAAATTATTCAATTAAGAGTGGTTATTTTCGAGCTTTAAAAAAGTTATGGGATGCTAAGGCCACTTGGAGGGATAACCATCGTATGGATTTGTATAGTATTGAATTTTGTTAGGAAAAACTCTGGAATCTTCCAATCCCCGGGAAGTAGAAAGTTTTTATTTGGAAGATTCTACCTAACTCTCTACCTGTTGGAAAAGAAGCAGCTAGGCGGAAACTTGATTGGAATTATAATTGTAGACTGTGTCAACAATCAGATCTCGCAGAAGAATCTCTTGAGCATTTATTTTGGGACTGCCAAATATCTTACAGAATTTGGTTTGCGTCTCCGTTGGGTATTCGTGGTCAAATTGGGGATCGTCTTTTTACCCAATCTTGGATTTTTAATTGGCTTGTCTATCTTATGAAGAGCAAAAAATCTGTTTACTGCGTCTCATTCTTTATTAGTAATTTATGGGGTATTTGGCGTGTCAGAAATAAAATTTCCTTTTGTGATGATGAAGTCAGTTTCAATTTAGTCATCAATCGACTAATTAACTACTTAAGCTTATGATAATATTACTGCAATTGAGCAAAAAAGTAAAGCGTGGAAAGAAGTTATGAGGGTGGACGTTGATAGTGTACAAATGTTAACCAGAAAGTGGTGACTTTATGAAAAAAAAATAAAAAAATTTGTTGTATAATAGAGATTCGAATTTTTTTTTTATTTTTTTAAAGCTTAAATAAGAAATTACTCTTTTTTTAAAATTTAGTTTCTATAAATATTTCTTATAACCACATTTACTAAAATAACTCTTTTAAAGTAAACTTTAACAAAAAAAAAATTTCTCGATCAATTCCAAATTTTTATGTTATTCCGTCTTTGTTTGAACTTATTTCGTTTGTCACCTAACCAATTTAAACTTTGAAACATAAGATTATTTAAACAAATGGACAATAAGTTCAAACCAGTTAGAATAAGTCACCTGAATTGCATTTGAAACAATTTTTGATCAAAGTGTATTTTACACGAGTAATTTCAAAAAAATTATAAGTGAGTAAATTTAGAAAACAAAATTATAAAAGAAAGTAAATTCGAACTTACTATTTTCTAAACTAATTTCTTATTATACTTGATCGATTTTTCATTCAAAGTTTTTATATTATTTATAAAACTTATTTTAAATTACTACAATCTCTATCTTATTTTACCCCGTGATTGCTTATTTTCAACATATTTTTTTCTTTTCTTTATTGATTTATTAATTTGTTGAAAATTATCTTTTATTTTCATTTATTTGCGTACTTATTCTATTAATCATTTTTTTATCTAATTTTTTTTTCTAAAACATTAACCAAACTTTATTTTTCACAAAGTAAATTTCATCTCTCTTTTTTTTTCTTATAAAAATCTTAAAAATAAAGTTATATATCATCTTTTGAATGAGATAGTTTCATAATATATTAGGTTTTGATTCTAAATTAGAGATAATAAATAATTAACTTATTTAATTTGATATGCTATATATTTAAACGTGATAAACCCTTTTGTGAATATTTTTCAAGATTATAAATTTTAAATTAAAATTAATAAAACAAATTAACATAAATTCAAAATTTTCATAAACCTAAATATTTATTTAGATAAAATTTTAAATTATCCTTATTATGAAATAAAACGATTAAAAAAATTCTGATTTGTAATAAAATAAATTCACAATATTAAATTTTGTGTATAATTTTTACAAAAGTTTCAATCTTATTAGATAAAATAAAAGAATACCAATTTTTTTATTAAATAATCAAGTATTTTCAAAATTTTATATCTAAATATACATTGATATTAATTATCTATATTTGTCTAAATTTCATTCAGCATTTGTATTTTTTTTTTAAACAAGGTTTACGTTTTACTTAACATAAGTATATCTTAATTCAAGTCTTGAGAGATTTCGCCACGGTATTTGTTAATTCGTGGCTAAGTAAATGCATTGTCAAGGACAAGATGTATGTCGTGGCTAAAAAAATTATTTGTCACGGAACAAGTCGTGGCTAGATATACTTTCGTCACGGGTCTGATATAGTTCGTGTCTAAATTAATTATTAGCCACGGCCGTTGCCAAATTTGTGGCGCAAGTAACTTTTTGCCACGGGAAGAGTTTTCCCGTGTCAAAATTTTTTTCTAAATTATTGAAAGAAATTTTCCCGTGACTAAGCAAAATTAAGCCACGAATTATAAATTTATGTGGCCTAAATCGTGGCTCAAGTGTCAGTTTGTTGTAGTGTCTCTACAGGCTGAAGCTACGAGTTTGTTTTATGCGATGTTGGATGCAAAAAGAAACGGTTTTTAGACATATTGAAGCTGGTACAAATTGTCTTAATTTAATTCTTTGTATATGCGGAATCTCTGAATTGAAGCTCCTTGACATACAATGATTGTTATTTCTTCTATTAGTTACTGTCCAAGGAAACTCAATAGAATTGCCTACAACTAAGCAAAAAACTATTAAGTTTGGCAAATCTATCACTCTGTAAAAAAAACACAATAATTATTATGTTTATTATCACTAATTTAAAAAAAGTTTGGAGATAAAAACAAGCTCACTTGAGACAACATAATTATCCTAAGTCGTACCTCACTACTAACTTGTTGTCCCTAGTTCCCTACAATCCTACATGCAACACCATCATCTAAAATGTCATTCTTCTCATATTATTGTCACTAACAATAACTTAAACCACAACCATACCACCTTTTCCCCAATAAAATCTACAACAAAAGAATAACTATACCCATAAAAATTATTCTGTCATATTTCCTTACTTCATCTATTATAAAACTTAATCTTAATTTCTACAAAAACTCGTAGTATTCATGTTCGTAATGCCCACTATACTATACATCTTCATCTGCACTAATCAAATGGCCATCAAACCCTTTTGCCATTTTTCGACGTCGGTCCGTAAATTCAGGAAATAATCATGACATGGAGTTGATTATAATGAGTTCAAGTTTAGGAAAAGATATAGAGTGTCCTGTTTGTTTATCTGTATTTATAGATGGTGAAGAATTAACACAACTTAAGATTTGTAAACATTTGTTTCATAAGAATTGTATAGATAAATGGCTTTCGACACATTTAAAGTGCCCGGTTTGTCGAGCATTTGTTAGTAATCAATACAAGATTAAGCAGAAGGAAGTTCGAGGTTCGAATTTAAGAAATAATGTTGATAGAAGTGATCATTGGCAAGGTTTGCCTGGTTCTTTTGGCTTGGTTTGAAATTTCCTGTTGAGACTGTTTTACACGAATATTGTGTAAAAATGAATCTACAGTTAGGGTAAGATGGTTAGAAAATTGTATTTGTACTCGAATTTTGTGTAAGACAATTTTATACAAGAATTTGTAATTTGCTTAGTTTGTTTTGTGGATTTTATTAGCTCCTTAGTTTGTTTTGTGGGTTTTATTAGCTAGGTATATAGATTTTGGTCTACAATGATATAGTGATATAATATTAGTTATTGTTAATTGTACTCCGTACTAATTGTTTAGTTTATAAGAAATATATGTAATTCATAGTTCATGAAAAATTGGTTAAATTGATACTTCATATAGTGCAATGGTGCATGGATGACCACGTTGGATAATTTTGTGAATTTTTATTTATTGTTAGCTAAAGCCTTGTATATTTCATGGAAATTGAGAAATAAGAGAAAATTTCCCTACTTTCTGTAAAAAAAATATAAGTAATGTTATCCTCGATCCATCAACAGTAATGACATTTCCACTTATTATTATCTACTAATTACTACATCCGTTCGGTTGAATTCCATACATTTAGACTATTTAGTTATTATGTAAGCTATATATACTCTAATTAAATGTATGAAATTCAGATGAACGGAGG
This sequence comes from Heliosperma pusillum, assembly GCA_022085475.1. Classification (NCBI taxonomy): domain Eukaryota; kingdom Viridiplantae; phylum Streptophyta; class Magnoliopsida; order Caryophyllales; family Caryophyllaceae; genus Heliosperma; species Heliosperma pusillum. Next base: position 33,830 of record JAIUZE010025641.1, on the reverse strand, counting down.
GAGATTTACTACGTTTTTAATGAAGAATATTTTCGTTTTCTCAATTTTACGGTCTTTCTTTCGGTTTTTGGTAATTTTGTTGTTGTAATTAATAACATAAGTTTGTAGTATGAATATGGATGACTCACGTAGTCACATACAATAAATATTGTGATATGGTTGGTGATGTAGATCATATTAAGTAAGGTCGAATCATGCATATCCGTGGGTCTAGTATATATCATGGTAATGCGGTATGGTTGGTTAGTGACGACATCAATTTAAGCATTGCTCAATTTATAAGGCACCTGTCTTATATGGCATAGCTTTCGGCTCATGTCAGTTCTATTCAATTTGGCTTTTATTCAGTCAATTAAACTAAATTCTATTTAAATTAACTCTTGTTCTTCCTTTTTAACTAAATATTTAGGTTTGGTTTTGGTAAGATTGTTTTAGTAAAGATTATGTGCAAGTGAATGATGAGTAAGGATTCTCTCCGTTTTCTCAAAAGAAATGGAGGTATATTTCTTATCAATGGTGCGGATCCAATTCTGGATCGATCGGGTGGTTGTAAATATACTTGAGTAGGAAAAAGTAAATAAATGAAATGAAATATATAATATAATATGGGTGTATTAGAGAGGAAATAAAGAGAAAGAAATAGAGATGATTCATTTGTGTGAATGATGGCATGTATTACACGTTAAATCATGCAAAAATAGTTTTTTTTTTTTGGCAACTGTAAAGTAAAGATTATTATACAGATGGCATTTGACTCATATGGTCAAATGCACTTATTTTAGCGAAAACGTAAATTAAAGCGATACAATTACAACTTATTAAACTAATTCGGTAGATGGGGTGTCGGGTAACTGCAAAATGTTGGTGGAGTACGGCAGCTTGGACTTGAAACTCATCATGTACGTCATCAACATGGTATGGGACTCCCAAAGACCACCGGGACATTTGCTCTGACGAGCGACGGGAACAAGATGCACTTACGCCACAAGGACGTAGAAAGGGAAAGGTGAAAGCAAGCCAAACAGACTTGCCTCGAAAGGAGAAATATCTCCTACATCTTGAAGAACCAGCTTGACAGACCAAAGACCAATAACCCAAGTAGCCACACCAGCAAACAAACCAATACACAAATTGCTCCTTAACCAAACGCCTGGCCAAATTCACCGTACGAATCCATCCTACGATGCAACCAACATAGACCGGACACAACCTTCTACCGACATTATTCTTCTGATATATAATTATTAGGAACATCAAGAAGAACAGCATGAATATTTGGATGCGGACCACCACATCCAGCCAAACCAACACCGCTACCAAACCCCTACTCGACCCTACCAAGTCACCCCCTTAGGAAAAACCACCAAATGACCTCACTACAAAATAACGATTCCAAAGACCACAAAACCAACAAAAACAGCCCAACCACCACAACCCCGAGCCAAAGCCAACCGAAAATCCCAACCCCAACAGAGACTCACAAAGTCCATACCTTACATGCAAAAATAGTTGAATTTAAACAATTGGTTAAAACTTGAACATTCCAAACAAGAAAAATGGAAACTTCTAGTTTATCGAAAAAGAGGGAATACTCAACTCTATTTACTTCAACTTAATTCAATTCACTTTAATTTTGTTCGGTCAAAACGAACAAAGCCAATTTCATTCACATACATATTTTATTTAATAATATGTTTTTCTCGATGGCATTCTCTAAGATATCTGTAAAAACAAGAAAAAAAGGTTTCCTATTTTTTTCCCTCCAAACATTAATCAAAATTTACTAAATTAAATAGTTATGCATCATAATTCTCAAAAAAGCAACAATTATATTTTCATCAATTATACATCTTAATGATATATTTTACATCAAATTAATTAGAATTTTATATAACTATATCTAATTATGTTAATGCAACTAAGGCTAATTAAAGCTAATGAAACTTATGGAAAGGGAAGTTGGCGGGGGTGGGCACGTGGGTTTAAGAGGGGACATGTTGGGGGCCGGTGGGGGATAAGGTAATTGGACGTGGATGGGGTCAAAAACCCGAACCCAAAAAGAAATTTTATTTCGGGTGTGGTGGGTGTGAAGAGGGGGGAGAGACCGCTGTGGGTGCGGTGGGTAGGGGTGGAAGAGGGGAGATCGAGATGGTTATCTGGCGGGGGAGGTGGGTAAGGGTGGAAGAGGGGAGGGAGTGGGTAGGGTTGGTGCCTTGGTAAGTGGCGGGGTTGATACTTGTGAGGGAGGGGTGTATTTAAGATAATTAAAAAAATAATATAATGGCTAATATAGTAATATTTTATATAATTGAGTAAATTATTTACATGAAATAACAATAAGCCTCTTTGAACATGAAAAAAATAGACTCTTTTATATAGGATGTGACAATCAGAAGACATATTGGATAATAACAAATTATTCTGTAAAACTATTTTTAGATCAGACAAACACAATAATATTAGGCCTAGTAAAACTACTTAATAAAAATATAAAATATTATTTTTATTTTAATAAAATAATCTTTTAAACTTGTAACTTATATAATAAATATGTTAGTTTTCATTATAAGATGCTTTGTTTGAAGTTTTCAAAATAAATTAGAAAAAAGAACTTAATATATTAGTGTCTTTTGTTTGACATTTTTTATTTCTATCAGACGAGTCATATATTATAAGGTGATCATATTGAAAACCCTTGAAGCGTTCAAGGTGTAGTTTGGAAACTCGAAGACTTAGTCATGGCCCATATATTTCTTAGTTATGAACTCAATTTTTTTTTATAGTCATTGGGCTGGACTCAATACTATGGACCCTTTCACCATCAAATAAACTCAATAACAAATTTTGTATTAGGTTCGGTTTACAAAGGAAATTATTGGAAGCACTCTAATAATTGAAATTATTTAGTTAAGAGTAGTTATTTTCGAGCTTTAAAAATATTATGTGATGCTAAGGCCACTTGAAGGGATAACCATCGTATAGATTTGTATAATATTGAATTTTGTAAGGAAAAACTCTGGAATCTTCCAATCCCCGGGAAGTAGAAAGTTTTTATTTGGAAGATTCTATCTAACTCTCTACCTGTTGGAAAAGAAGCAGCTAGGTGGAAACTTGATTGGAATTATAATTGTTAACTGTGTCAACAATCAGATCTCGCAGAAAAATCTCTTGAGCATTTATTTTGGGACTGCCAAATATCTTCTAGAATTTGGTTTGCGTCTCCGTTGGGTATTCGCTGTCAAATTGGGGATTGTCTGCCTATCCAATCTTGGATTCTTAATTGGCTTGTCTATCTTATGAAGAACAAAAAATATGTTTACTGCGTCTCCTTCTTTATTAGTACTTTATGGGGTATTTGGAGTGTCATAAATAATTGTTCTTAATTTAATCCTTCATATATGCGGAATCTCTGAAACTCCTCAAGACACAAAGATTGTTAATTCTTCTATTTTATCTGTTCTTTCGTATTTTCACTGTTTTTCTATTAGTGATTGTCCAAGGAAACTCAATAGAACTTCCCATAACTATGTTTATTATCACTATATATTTTAAAAAAAAGTTTCGAGATAAAAACAGGCTCACTAGAAACAACATTATTATCCTAAGTCCTACCTCACTACTAACTTGTTGTCCCTAGTTCCCTACATTCCTACATGCAACACCATCATCAAAAATGTCATTCTTCTCATATTATTGTCACTAACAATAACTTAAAACCACAACCATACTTGATACTACCTTTTCCCCAATCAAATGTAACAGAATTAGTTACAAATACAGAAAACACGTCATCAGTACATATGAGGTTGACAGCTCAGCAATCTGGGTTGTTAGAAGTGGTTAGTTAGTTAGTTACAATCAGTATAAATAGAAGGAGCTTAGCTAACTTTCATTCATTCATAAATCATACACTATTTTCCTAGTTCTTACAATCCTCTGTAATACTTAGCTATAGAATTCAGTTACAATTTGTATCATTTACATTTGTAATCATTCTTTAAGCTAAATAAAGTCAATTGATCTTCATCCGAGTTCTTTTCTTGATTCCTAGAATTCCTGTGTTGATTTTCCTTGTGTAGCAGTTCTTCCGGATTTATCCCTGAGAATCGTTACATCAAATCTACAACAAAAAAATAATTAAACCCATAAAAATTATTTCGTCCTATTTCCTTACTTCATCTATATTATAAAACTTAATCTTAATTGCTCCAAAAAAAATGACCTCAAAATATAGCCTCTTAATTCAACTTGTAGTATTCATGTTCGTAATGCCCACTATACTATACATTTTCATCTGCGTAATCAAATGGCCATCAAACCCTTTAGCCATTTTTCGACGTTGGTTCGTAAATTCAAGAAATCATCATGTTAGCAACAATGATGAGTTTAAGAGCAATAGTGGGAGTAGTAGTTGTAAGATTGACATGGAGTTGATTATAATGAGTTCAAGTTTAGGTAAAGATATAGAGTGTCCTGTTTGTTTATCTATATTTATAGATGGTGAACAATTAAGACAACTTAGGATTTGTAAACATTTATTTCATAAGAATTGTATAGAGAAATGTTTTTCGACACATTTAAATTGCCCGGTTTGTCGAGCAATTGTTAGTAATCAATACAAGATTAAGCTGAAGGAAGTTCGAGGTTCGACTTCAAGAGATAATGTTTGATAGAAGTGATCTTTGGCAAGGTTTGCCTGGTTCTTCTGGCTTGGTTTGAAATTTCCTGTTAAGACGGTTTTACACGATATTGTGTAAAAATGAATCTACTGTTAGGGTAAGACGGTTAAAAGTTCTATTTCACTCAGTTTTTTTTCTGTAAGACGGTTTTATACAAGAATTTAAAATTTGCTAGTTAGTTTTTTTTTGGATTTTATTAGCGAGGTATATAGATAGATTTTGGTCTACAGGAATATAGTGACATAGTACTAGTTATTTTTAATTATAATGATTGTTTAATTAGTTTGTTAGACATATGTAATTAATAACATAAGTTTGTAGTATGAATATGGATGACTCACGTAGTCATATACAATAAATATTGTGATATGGTTGGTGATGTAGATCATATTAAGTAAGGTCGAATCATGCATATCCGTGGGTCTAATATATATCATGGTAATGCGGTATGGTTGGTTAGTGACGACATCAATTTAAGCATTGCTCAATTTCTAAGGCACCCGTCTTATACGGCATAGCTTTCGGCTCATGTCAGTTCTATTCAATTTGGTTTTTCTTCAGTCAATTAAACTAAATTCTATTTAAATTAACTCTTGTTCTTCCTTTTTAACTAAATATTTAGGTTTGCTTTTGGTAAGATTGTTTTAGTAAAGATTATGTGCAAGTGAATGATGAGTAAGGATTCTCTCCGTTTTCTCAAAAGAAATGGAGGTATATTTCTTATCAATGGTGCGGATCCAATTCTGGATCGATCGGGTGGTTGTAAATATACTTGAGTAGGAAAAATTAAATAAATGAAATGAAATACTCCTTTCAATTTTTCATCTTCTTCCCTCTTTCCATATTGGGCCAATTGTGGTGATATTTCCTCTTTCCTTATTTGTGAGTAGTTGTGTGGTCCAAATTTAATTGAATGTGGGGTAGTGTGTTTTGTGTGGTCCAAATTGATTTCCTTAATCCTTGTGTCCAAAAGAAAGGGGAAGAACATGGTAAATTGGAGGGAGTATATAATATAATATGGGTGTATTAGAGAGGAAATAAAGAGAAAGAAATATAGATGATTCATTTGGGTGAATGAAGGCATGTATTACACGTTAAATCATGCAAAAATAGTTTTTTTTTTTTTTTGGCAGCTGCAAAAATAGTGACGACATCAATTTAAGCATTGCTCAACTTCTAAGGCACCCGTCTTTATACGGCATAGCTTTCGGCTCATCTCAGCTTTATTCGATTTGGCTTATATTCAGTCAATTAAACTAAATTCTATTTAAATTAACTCGTTCTATTACTTTTCACCTAAATACTTAGGTTTGCTTTTGGTATGATTTTTTTAATAAAGATTATGTGTAAGTGAATGGTGAGTATGGATACTCTTCATTTTCTCAAAAGAAATGGAGATCCATTACTTATTAATGGTCCGGACCCAATTCTGTATCGATCGGGTGATTATAAATATACTTGAGTAGGAAAAGGTAAATAAATGAAATGAAATATATAATATAATATGGGTGTAATAGAGAGGAAATGGAAAAGAAGAAATAGAGAGGATCCATTTGGGTGAATGATGTCATGTATTACACGTTAAATCATGTAAAAAATAGTTGAATCTAAACAATTAGTTAAACTTGAACATGCCAAACACGAAAAATGTAAACTTCTACAGAGTAGTTGATCGAAAAAGAGGGAATACTCAACTCTATTTACTTCAACTTAATTTAGTTTACTTAAGTTCATTTTAGTTTTGTTCGGTCGAAACGAACAAAGCCAATTTCTTTCACATACATATTTTATCGAATAATATGTTTTCCTCGATGGCATTCTCTGAGATATCCGCCTCTTTAAAATCCTGAAAAAAAACAAGTTCTTAAATTTTTTTCCCCCAAAAAATTAATCAAATTTAACTAAATTCATCAGTTATGCATCATAATTCTCATATCGAAAAAGTAATAATTATATTTTCATCAATTATACATCCTAATGATATATTTTTACATCAAATTAATTAGAATTTTATATAACTATATCAAACTATGTTAATGCGATTAAGGCTAATTAAAGTTAATCAACATATGAGAATACAGGTTGGTGGGGGTGGGTAAGTGGGTTTAGGAGGGTATATGTTGGGGGCCAGTGGATGATGGGGGATAAGATAACTTGTCGTGGGTGGGGTCAAAACCGCGAACCGAGAGAGAGGATAAACTGTTGTGGGCGAATGAGGTATGGCCATATATGGGTGGAATATCGAGATGGTTGTTTGGCGGGGGCGGTGGTTAGGGGTGGAAGATGGGAGGGGGCTAGGCAGGGTTGGCGCCTTGGTGGGTGGCGGGGTGGGAGAGATGAGTGTATTTGAAAAAAATTAAAAAGGAAAATTAGTTCAAGACTGAGTAAAATAAAAAATAATATAATAGTTAATACAGTAATATATACACGATTGAGTAAATTATATACATAACATAACAATAACCCTCTTTAAACATGAAAAAAATAGATGCTTTTATATAGGATGTGGGTATGTGAGCATCAAAGACATATTGTATAATTACAAATTATTGTGTAAGACTATTTTTAGATAAGACTAACAAAATAGTATTAGGCCTATTAAAATTACTTAATAAAAATATAAGATACCGAGTATAATTTTTGTTTTAATAAAAGAATATTTTAAATTTATAACTTACCTATTAAATATGTTAGTATTCACTATAAGATGCTTTGTATGATGTTTTTAAAATAAATTTTAAAAAACTTAATATATTAATGTCTTTTGTTTGGTTTATTTTTTCTATTAGACCAGCTATATACAATCAGCCCGTCTCACTGAAGACGGGCATTATCCGTCACAAGCTTAAAATAGATAGTGCCCTCTCACAATATGCAAGTGGGGGGATCCATTTTTCCTCCCCATTTGCATATTGTGAGAGGTGCACTATCAATTTTCAACTTATAACGGATAGTGTCCGTCTTTAATGAGAATTTCTGATATACAATAAGACGGTCCTATAAAAGAATGCCGGATGAAAACCCTTCAAGCCTTCAAGGTGTTTGGAAACTGGAAGGCTTGATCATGGCCCATATGTTTCTTAGTTATGAACTCAAATTTTTGCAGGATCATTGGGCTGGACTCAATCATTTCCATAACAAATTTTGTACTAGGTTTGGTTTTAAAGTCCGTACAAAGGTTATGAAAAGTAAATAATACTTCGTATTGCCTGAACACAAATTCTCGTTTAAGACGGGTCGACCTGTCTTAAGCTTAAGACGGGTCAATCCCCCTTCAAAAAGGGCAAGTGTGGTGCAACTGAGAGGCAAATGGAGCACCCCACTTACCCCCCACTTAGTTAAACTTAAGATTAAACTTAAGACATGAATTATAGGTTAAATCGTGCGAAAATAGGAGAATCTAAACAATTAGTTAAACTTGAACATGCCAAAAAAAATGTAAACTTCTAGCTGATTGAAAAAGAGGGAATACTTAACTCTATTTACTTCAACTTAATCCAATTTACTTTAGTTCATTTTAGTTTTGTTCGGTCAAAACGAACAAAGCCAATATCTTTCACATACATATTTTATTCAATAATATGTTTTTCTCGATGGCATTCTCTAAGATATTTGTCTCTTTAAAAACATGTTTGACCTAAATTCTTAAAAATGAGTTTCTAATTCTTAAGTTTAATTTTTTAAAAGGAGTTTTCAAAAACTAGAAGCACCAAATTGGTGCTTCTATTTTTATGGCAAAAAAATAGACTTTTTATATTTGAGAAACTTTTTTTAGGTTTTAAATTATTGTGGTGTTTGGCTAAAAAGTGTTTTTGAGTCAAAAAAACATTTTGAAAAGTTACGCCATACACACACTAAAAACAAGAAAAAAAAGTTCCTATTTTTTTTCCCGCCAAACATTTATCAAATTTAACTAAATTAATCAGTTATGCATCATAATTCTCAAATCAAAAAATTAAGCAATAATTATATTTTCATCAATTATACATCTTAGTTAGACTTGACAAACGGATCGTGTCGTGTCGGGTTTGTGTTCGTGTCACATGTTAAATGGGTCATGAACAATCAACCCAAACCCGACCCAATTAATTTCCGCGTCGTGTTCAATTCGTGTCGACCCACTTACATAAATGGATCATTAAGCCTCAACTCTTACCCATTAATTTTCTAATCAAATACCCATCAAACCCTTTAGCCAATTTTCGACATCGGTACGTAAATTCAGGGAATATGAATCATGTTACTAATGATGAGAATAAGAACAATATGAGTAGTAGTAGTAAGAAGGGTGACATGGAGTTGATTATAATGAGTTCAAGTTTAGGAAAAGATATAGAATGTCCTGTTTGTTTATGTGTATTTATAGATGATGAAGAATTAAGACAACTTAAGATTTGTACATTTGTTTCATAAGAATTGTATAGATAGATGGCTTTCGACACATTTTAATTGCCCGGTTTGTCGAGCATTTGTTAGTAATCAATACAAGATTAAGGAGAAGGAAGTTCGAGGTGTGTCTTCAAGTGATGTTGATAGAAGTGATCTTTGGCAAGGTTTGCCTGGTTCTTCTGGCTTGGCTTGAACTTTATTTGAAGTTTCTCTTGGTTATTTTTTAGTTATTGATTTCTTGAGACGGTTTTATACGAATATTGTTGTGTAAATGAATCTATAATCAGGTAAATCGGTTAGAAAATCATACTCTACTCGAACTTTTGTGTAACACGGTTTTACACGCAAATTTGTGATTTGGTTGTTAGTGCTTGTATTGCAAATATTAGTGTTGATTATTTACTTTGTAAGAATTATGTAATTCATATTTCATGAAAAATGAAAAATGAATCTATAATCAGGGAGTTATGTTCAATGTATCATGTATGTACGGATGTACCCAAGTAGGTTCATTATATTGAAATTTTTTCTTAAGTAGGCTTTTAACCATACTTATTTACAAAAGTAGGGTTGTTTCATACTTATTTACAAAAAATGGGTCCACGTCATCAAATTTTTTTTTTTTTGTTATCTGTTCACTCAGTCGCTGAACCATTCAGCGACTGAGTTCTTTGGTATATTTTTTTTTTGACCTCAAATAGCAGACCTTTGGCAGAAACTCTGCCATCAAACTCAAGTTCTCAGTCGCTGAACCATTCAGCGACTGAGTTCTTTGGTGTATTTTTTTTTTGACCTCAAATAGCAGACCTTTGGCAGAAACTCTGCCATCAAGCTCAAGTTCTCAGTCGCTGAACCATTCAGCGACTGAGTTCTTTGGTGTATTTTTTTTTTGACCTCAAATAGCAGACCTTTGGCAGAAACTCTGCCATCAAGCTCAAGTTCTCAGTCGCTGAACCATTCAGCGACTGAGTTCTTTGGTGTATTTTTTTTTTGACCTCAAATAGCAGACCTTTGGCAGAAACTCTGCCATCAAGCTCAAGTTCTCAGTCGCTGAACCATTCAGCGACTGAGTTCTGTGAAGGATTTTTTTTTTTAACCAAAGAACTCAGTCGCTGAATGGTTCAGCGACTGAGAACTTGAGTTTGATGGCAGAGTTTCTGCCAAAGGTCTGCTATTTGAGGTCAAAAAAAAAATACACCAAAGAACTCAGTCGCTGAATGGTTCAGCGACTGAGTGAACAGATAACAAAAAAAAAAAAAATTGATGACGTGGACCCATTTTTTGTAAATAAGTATGAAACAACCCTACTTTTGTAAATAAGTATGGTTAAAAGCCTATTTAAGAAAAAATTTCCATTATATTTGCATGTATGTACTCCTTATAAACTCCATGTTGAATAATGAAATCATCGATGAAAGTTCTCCATTCATATGAAACATCTCCCTTCTCTAAATCTAATAAACTTGATTACTATGCCTCATGAATTAGTGTTAAGCTTTTGATTTTTCCTTTATTTGGTTTGCTTAATAATTTGTGTATTTTTCCGTTAGAAATTAAGAATTTTTTTAGTCTCGTGAAGGTAAATAGTTAATCATGTTCTTAAATCTTATCAGCTCTCAGATAGTATATTGTTGGATCTTTAGGATGGACGGTCGTATTAAAGAACGTCGACACATTACTAAATAACATCGACAATTTGTAATGACTTTTCAACATTGCCCTCTCATTAACTAACTATCACCTTCACCCTCAAACATCTTTCTAAAAATAAATAAGCTACGGTTAGGAACCATAGCCAAATGTACTTGATCAACAGGCTACGCCTGGATTTACCATGGTTGAAAAACCCATCTCAACCTCCTCGGTCACCATGAGAGGAATGTGCTGGAATTGTAGGGGTTTAAATGAAGTGCTCGATTCTACAGTTTCTAAGCTACGAGCCCTTCTAAATAATAATAATTATGATTTAATTTTTCTATCAGAAACAAAGTGTCATTCTTTCAAAGTAGCTAATTTGTTTCCATCTGTTCTTGAATTATGAAGGGTGGGATGCTGATGGTTCCAAGGGCGGTTTATAGGTAGGATGGAAACAAAATATCAAGTTAAAATGTACTCCCTTAGTCCCGGTCAATAGTTATTTATTTCCTTTTATGGGTGTATTACTCAAGAGTTATCTATTTCTATATTTGGATAGTATATGTGGGTCATATGTCATGTGCTAGTAAGTTGGGTATTTTGTGTGGTCCAAATTCACCGATCCATTTGTCCTTAATCTTTGTGCCAAAAGCAATAGATAACTATTGACCGGGACAGAGAGATTATTAGTATGAGTGGTAACCTTTTACTTTTTCAAGTTAATCAATGCAATGGACACTTATGGTACTTGTGTTGTGTATGGTGAATCTAAAATTGCTAATCGTAAGGTTGTGTGGGATTACTTAGAGGAAAAAAATCGCATGTAAGACTATTCTTTTATTCTTATCGGGGATTTTAATCAAGTTGAATTCCTTCATGACAAATTGGGAGGAGCTCTTCAAATAAGAGGAGCTGATGTCTTCTCATCGTGGAAAATTAAAAATGAATTAGTGGACGTAACCTTCAAAGATCTTAAGTTCACTTGGTGCAACAATAGAGAAGGCCCAGATAGAATATATTAACGATTAGAGAAAGCCTTAGCTTCAAAAGATTGGTTCTCCTTATTTTCTAACTCAGGGATTAAACATCTTCCAATCCAGTTATCGGATCATGCTCTTATAATTTTCAGTTCAGAGATGTTTTCGGATAAAAAAGAATTCCCCACTATAGATTCGAAGCTTGGTGTTTTGATTATGAAGAATGTACCACAATAATCAAGACTTGTTGGAATCGATCTATTTCAGGATCACCTATCAGTGCTATTCAGAAAAAACTCGGAAAAATAAAACATGAATTACGCTCTTGGGCTTGTAACAAAAAGAATGAATTGGGGCTGAAATGGTCGGAGTTTGATTCCAATCTTGAGAAGCAACTTATCAAAATAGAGAAAGGGGGATCTGAGGATGAGTTTAATAAATTTTATGGTCACCTAGTGGAGCTCTCTAAAGCTGCGGCAATCTATTGGAAACAAAGATAAAAAATCAATGAGCTATGGAGGGAGACATATGTACCAAATTCTTTTTTAATTGGGTCAAGGGTAAATCTAGCTAGTGCAAACAGGATTATTGGAATCAGAAAAAGGTCTGTATTGTGGACATTCGATTTAAACGAGAATAGTTTGCTCTTTCAATCTCATTTCAAAGATATCTTCAAATCTAACAAGAATATGTCGTCTTACACTACTACAAAAACAGGAAATGACAACGGTTAAAAACCGTTGTAATATTAAAAAGCGGACGTTGTTAAAGCCTCCGTTGTTAAAGGTTTTAACAACGGTTCCGATTTAATGAAAATACCGTTGTGAATAGTTTTAACAACGGTACGAAGTCGTTGTTATTACTAGATAACTGTTGTTAAAACGTGTGAATAATTATGGTGGGAAAGATACGAGAACGGTTCTATTAAATTAAACCGTTGTTAAAGGTATGATTAGTTTTGGTGGGAAATATTATAACAACGCTATTTTTTTTAAACCCGTTGTGAATATAGTTAATTACAACGGAGTATAATAAAGAAGCCGTTGTGGAAAGTTTTAATAACAACCGGTATTCTAGAATAAACCGTTGTTAAAGGTATGATGAGTTTTGGTGGGAAATATGTTACAACGCTTTTAATGAATTTTGAAACACCGTTGTTATTATTTTTATTATTGTTTTTGAAAAAATTGTAATTTGTTCCCCTGCCACCAGTGAAAATCCTGCATAAATCAGCAGCAGTAGCAGCAGCACGCATCATAAACCAATTTCAGAAGCAGCAAAATGATATATCTATATATAAATCAGAGCAATTCATGTACATGGCAATTCATGTACATGGCAATTCATGTACAGCAGCAGCAAAATGATATATACAACCAAAATGATCTCTTTTAGAGCAATTCATACTTACAACTTGCTCTAATTAATGACTTCTACAAATTAAAGTTCCCTATCTGCTTCCAAAATAATCTAAGTTTCATTTATTCTTTGTTTGTTCAAGGACGTATTTGCCCAACAAGTCCCTTACCTCGTCTATATTGTGCTTAGTGTACTCAGGGACATGTGGCGTGTTGATTGAATACTGCGGATAAAACAAATAAAAGACATCGATCAGTAGGGTAACAACAGTATAGGCATATCATACATAATTAGCAACATCGATCATATATATATAGCAGAAAAGATATCAGCTCTAATGAAAAAAAGTAAATAATAGCTACATTAAACTACTAACTCTTTCTGGAATGCTGATATATCTTCGCCTAATAATCTCCAACATGAAACGACAAACGTAGTATCCACATTGGATGCTATCCGGCTGTTTAGGGACCTATTATTACATAATAAACGAAGAGACGAGAAGGCAATTACCAATTAGTTTAATGCGTAATTAAAAAAGACAGATGTATATGCGTAATTAGTTTAATGCACTAGTATTTGCGCGTACGTACCCCTGTTATCGTAATAAAAGTAGGGCCATCATCAGAATATTCTGTCGGTTGATTGCCGGTTGCTCTTTTCTTCTCAAAGGCCCTTTAAAAAAGGAAAGAGGCCGAAAGTCACATAAACTTACTTAATAATAATAAATGAAACTTAATATTATATGTGCCAAATCATCATCAGTATTATAAACTTACTTAATAATCAACATCTTAAAGGTCTCGGATGGTTGTCTATGCAAAGAGTCCAACCAAAATACTTTCTTCGTGGTCGGATTGATCGCTGCTAGCACCCAATGTCTCCTAGAGATCGAGAGACACATCATTATTAACAAGCACAACATGCATCATAACCAAACATATAAAACTGCAATTGTATTTGGAATCGTAATATTAATTATATATTACCCGGCTTCATTATAAGGGGCAAAAATGAGCTTATTGTTTTTCGCCAATTCCCCAGCAATATAATTTACACGTTCTTCATACGAAAACATCTCGATATGCATAGATAAAACATTTGGGCACATGAATCCGTATTGAGGAAGTGGATTATTGGTCTCGGCGGGGATCACAACCGAGTTCAAGTACCTACATGCCGGTTTTAATTCCGATATTATAAACACTATATCTTACTTAGTCAGAATATTAGAATACTGCATGATTTAATTTATTAAGAAACTTACTTCATCCAAACATATAGGTGTTGGACATCAATCTCGTCAAGGCCAGCCCAAACGGCTAGCGTTTCCCAATCCAGCATTGCTTGGCGTTCTACCCCTACAATATCATTCTCGAGCGGAATAACTATTAATTGCTCGCTTGCTATGCGTCTCTCAGCCTCCTTATAAAGCTCCAGCATCGCCACCGTTCGTACTTTTTCCATGTAAACGTTCCCATGAAATTTAGTACTGGATAGACTCCTGACCTCTTTCAGCTTGGGGAAATGATGCGGTGTGCTACCTTTCACAACCTACATGTGGCTAACTAAATTAAGTTGCTCTTTCAATGATGAGGCGATAGTAGAACTTAAAATAGAAAGAGAGTTGATTAAATACCTCATCAAGTTGTTGTTTTGACGAGGTAGTAGAAAGATTATTGTCTATCGAGTTAGACTTATCCATGTTTTTTGTTACCTACAAAACAAAAATAAAACATATAAATTTCACTATTTATGAAGGTGATGAACAAAGACAAAAGGCGGGTTAAATTAGATGTATTTTTCTAACCCCGTCTACATTCTGTTGAATTTTACAATCACGAGCCAAGAAAATGTGGCTTTGAGGCCATTGGACAAAACATTTAACCGCATCTGCCAGTATTACTATGTCGTCGCGGACTGGGACGGGCAGTTTACGGGTTCCATAGCCCTTCACGACTCCCACTATCCCCACTTTTGCATGCTTCGGCAAGAGTGGTACGCCATGAACCAAGATGGTTTCCGCTGAGTCCTTGGGCTTTGGGCATACGAAACCCCGAGCAACAATCACATTCTCTTTTAATGAAGGGTCGGCGAGACGAACAAGCCTCCGCTGTTTTGTGGCCTGAAGAATACACATTATTTACTAAATACCAAAATATAATAGATATCATAAATGATCTATATTGAGTATATAATGTAAAGTTAGTTACAAGTATTTATTGTTGGTGGGTAGGCTATTATACTTGAACATGTCCAGACCAGATTTAGCACTGACAGCATATACTAACTTCTTATATTCTACATACCTCCTTATTGTCACCCGTCTTCTCAGCCGGCTCCTCAAGTTGCGTCCCCTTTTCAGAGTTATTTACCTTATAAAATTAATTAACCAATCAAAGGCATGCAATGGCTGCTGGAAAGAACAAATGCAGAGGTTCAAAATGGTTAAGTCGTATTTACCTTATCGGCTTGAGGTATCAAAACCTCAGCAGCATTAGGTACCTCACCCGTCTCCTCAAGTTGCGTCCCCTTTTCCGACTCATTTACCTAATAAAATAAACCAATCAAAGGCATGGCTGCTAGAAAGAACAAATGCAGAAAAAAAAAATCATATTTACCTTATCGGCTTGAGGTATCAAAACCTCAGCAGCATTAGGTACCTCACCCGTCTCCTCAAGTTGCGTCCCCTTTTCCGACTCATTTACCTAATAAAACAAACCAATCAAAGGCATGGCTGCTAGAAAGAACAAATGCAGAAAAAAAAAAAGAAGTCATATTTACCTTACCGGCTTGAGGTATTAAAACCTCGGCAGCAGTAGGTACCTCAACCATCTTCTCAGCCGTCTCCTCATGTATTGGCAAGGTAGTAGTGTCTGCCTCTTGGCAAATCTGTTGCACTACCTCGCCCTTTTTAATGACATCCTCCATCATCTTCAATTCTTCTTCGGAAGGCTTGCCTCCAGAATTCATCTTCAGTATCACGGAGGCCAATAACTGAACCTGCACGCCCAAAATGTAGAATCAGCAATTTGTTAAAACAATAACATGTGAATTTTAAATGACAATAACAAATGGTATACGTACCATGTCAGCCTTCCCCTTATTTTTCTTCTTCTTGTTCGAGCTAGTTGTCCCATAATATTTCGTGACTCCGACATGTAATGGGACGCCCCTTAATCGACCTGGATGCTCGGGACGGCCGATCGCTCTAGCAAGAACGTCGTCACGACCACTCGGAGTGAATTTCCCTTCCGCAACCTCCTTCAGAACATTCTCCTATAATATATTAAATAAACTTAATTTAATTTTTGTTACTAAAATAAATAGATAGTTAGACATACAAGAATTGAACAATAAAGTTATTAAAAACCCGTCTTAATAAAAATAATACTTACTATGTTGGCCAAGACTTCCTGATCATATTCGTTACATGTTCGGGATCCTTTAGGCGTGTGCCCTTCTTTATAAGTTACGTGCCGATTCAAGTCGGTCACACCTTTTGACACCTACACGTTAACTCAAAAATAATATATGTATACATGTATATCAAGTCCAAGTATGATTAAAAAAATCTAATATATAGATGCTACTTACGAGATTTTCTTCTATCAATCTGTAACCGCCTCGAGAACCATAATATACCCCCCGCTTCTGTGAGATGTTAGCACGATTTCTGGCGCTAACGCTCTTCAAATCATATAAAATCGCAAGTAGATGAGACAATTAGAAAATTATAGATACAAGTAGAGTTTTAGAAAAATGTAACCTGAAACTTTTAGAAAAATGTAACCTTAAGTAGAGTTTTACAAAAATGTAAACATATGACATGGATACTTAACCTGAAACTTTTCAGTAGCTCGTTTCGCCTTATAATTATCCCATTGTTGCTGAGTGATGTTGGGGTACTTTGTCGGTGGGCTCTTATGCATCTGCCCCGTCTCCTTGTCCACATACAAGTGTAATTTGGCAAGGTCACACCTCCACTGCCTTAAGACTGCCGCTGCCTTACGTAATAGATACTTATCATGGCAGTCTGGAATATCGAAAGCTTCCTGCATCATCATCATATATACTAATAAGCGGCTGTCTAATATCATACCTTTACACGAACCTTTATACGGCTTCCTGCCTTATGTAATAGTAACTTATGCAAAATAAAATGGTGTTTAGCTAAAGATATTATCATACCTTTATACGTTTCAAGAGTAAGTTCTGCAATGAAGGATTTATATTCCTGAAATCATCTAAATCTATAGGCACAAACTGTTTGGTTGTAACTCCAATCCAAGTGGCTAAATGGCTAGCATTTGGACCAGTAGGAACACCTTTCACACTCCATTTTATTTCCATCGGCGTTTTTGCCGCTATAGCTGCAAGGGCTGCAGAGCACTTCGAAGCACCCCTCTCACCAGGCTTATCCCCCTTATCATTGTTTTCTACTCTTTTCCGTTTTTCACCCATGATAATCCTAAGACACTAAGACCTTCAAAATAAATGAAATAGTAACGGAACAGAGTCATGCATACAGCGATTCTAAAACCCTAAGACCTTGAAATGAATGAAATAGTAACTGAACAAATAAAGAGTCATGCAGAGATTCTAAAACTCTAAAAACTTAGAAAGGAATGAAACTAGATGATAAAGAGAACGATAAATAGAAAATGAAAACAAAAAGATGAACTTCAATCTTAAAACCCTAAAGACGAAACACAAAAATTACCTGATAAAGAAAATGAGAACAGGGTGATGATAAAGAGAACAGGATGATGATCACGAGTACGAGGAGGATGATGATGATACTAAACAAAAAGATTTGTGTTGTAAACGAGGATGATTGTAAACGAGGAGGATGATGATGATAATGTACGTGTGTAAAATTTACTCTATAGGATTGTAAATTATTTTTTATTAAGAGAAACTAAAGGGTTTATTAAGAGAAACTATTGACAACGGTTATCCTACAAACCACCGTTGTTATAGAGTAATAACAACGGTTAAATAACACCCGTTGTAGAAAGTAATAACACTAAGACAACGGTTTATTTATTATAAACCGTTGTTGAAAGTAATAACAACGGTGAATTTCTAAAACACCGTTTTTATAGATTATGTATATTTTTTTTAATTTTTCAGATACGCGCGCGCGGTATTAAAATTTGAGGCACGAAATAAACTCATTAACTTTGCTCTAAATTAATTTATTTAACTTTGCTCTAAATTTAATTTAATTTATTTTACTTTGCTCTAAATTTTATATTATAGGCGTAAGTTACGTTTAATTATTAGCTCGGATCGGGTTTGGCCTGGGAATCAATTCCAATCGGGTTAGATTCGTCGGGTTTGTAATTAATAACTTTATCGATCGGGTTAGTTATTAATTATTTTTAGTTTTTGGTTCAATTACCTCGAATCGGGTCATTTTCTTTTTAATTAAGGCACTGGTTATTATAATTATCATGCATCACTAGTTAACCTGAAACTAATCGATCGGGTGGCCAGGCCAGCAGTTACGGATCGGGCAATCCACTTTCTAGATCAGAGCAAGCGTAGCTACGTACTTCAATTCGGGTCGATCGCTTTTGGGCAGGGTCGGGGGCACGTGTCATTATTAATTACCTCGTATATATATATATGTACTACTTATTGATGATGATGATATATATATATATATATATATATATAATAATTAAATGATGATGACTTCCGGATCTCTAATTAACGACGCTCGTACTACAATTTGCAATAATAACAGATTCATCAATGCACATACATGCAATTCAAGTAAGCAAGCTAAGTATTATATATACATGTACGTCAATGTTTCCCAAATTAAATAATAATGATATATATATATATATATATATATATGGCCTGGGGTCGATCGACTTCGTTCATCCAATTCAAGTACGCTAATGAACGGGCCGTTTTTGCATCACAACCCTGAAACTGTCCGACCCAAAATTAATTACCTGAAACTGTCCGACCCAAAATTAATTAGCTCGCTAGTATCGGGTTATTTTATTTACTTCGATAGAAATCATTATTTATTATCCGCGTGATGATTATTAAGTATCATTTTCGGGTCGGATCACTTTTAATTATTAAGTATCATTATTAGTATACGTGTGTTACTTCAAAATAACCCTAAACCCTAAACCCTACACCCTAAACCCTAAACCCTAAACCCTAAACCCTAAACCCTTTTTTATATACTTCTAATTAATAATACATCAAAATATTGAACATCACTTCAAACACTTTAAACAACATTCTTTCTCATTGATTTCATTAGGAATAACCTAGATTTTATAATAAAGTACATTACATTCATCCGACATCAAATAAATAAAGATGTTAAATAATCCGGAACAATTCCGGTTAAGTGTAAAAAGCTTTGCTCACACTGCCACCAACAATCCGGAACAATATTGATGATACTGATGACTTCCGGATCATTAACCTCGTATTTTGCAATAACAGATTCAATGCCTGCAAGTACACGTCTTGCATGTGGAGATAAGGTAGGACGGGTACAGCTCAACATATCTCTTGCGGCATCCACCCTCCGAGTATAAGGCCGACGTGGGTAGACAGAGGACGATGATGATGACGACGCTTGGTTGACAAGTCGGACTGCTTCACGCCTCTTAATCCAATAATCCCTTCGATGTTCAATGAATCCTTTAATCAATGGGTGATGATCAGCGGGAACTACGGCAAGAGCCTCCTCCTCATCTGCAATCAATTTTGTAAGGGTCGTTTCATCGTTGGGAAGGTTAACTGCTGCCATTGATGATATTAATTTTAGGGTAGTTATGTAATATTTAAAGGAGGGGTTTTGAGGCTATATTTATAGAGGGGTTATGCTGCCATTAATGATGCTTTAATCAATGCTGGTTCTGCTGTTGTTTATTCACGGGTTTGGACTGCAATATCTTTTAATTAAAAATAATAATATTAAGCAATAACAACGGGTATTGGTTATAAACCCGTTGTTATTACTAACCACAACGGTTTTCGTGACCATAACCGTTGTGATAGGGTTACTGCACATTGCAGTTAATGCATTGACTACATAGGAAATGTAACGTACTATATATTCACACATTTACTCGATCAATAACGTACTGCATGCATGTGAATGTATAGTCATTTTGGGAACCAATGCATGCATGTGAATCAATGCCTTCATGTGAACCAATGCATGCATGTGAATAAATAACTCTAATAAATAACTCTCTATAAATACAGCCTCAATACAAGCAGGTTATCAACCACATACAAAATTCCCAACTCTAATCAATAACATAAACCATACAAAATTTCCCAGCCTCAATACTAACATCAACCATACAAAATGTCTGGAACTTTTACTAAACCATATGCTTGCATCATGAAAGAAATGCCTTGTCATATTGAGGGTGGCTACGTTGTGTGTAAAAGTTACAAAAAACTCCGTGATACGCTTAGTCGAAATGGCTACTTAATAAGGAAGATGTGGCCAAATTATCATCGCGGGCACTTTACAGGGCATCTCGTTTTCGAGTTTGGGATGTCGGATGCTCATCGTGCGTCCGCATTCAAACTGACAAGAATGTTTGACAAGGCCGGGCATGGGAGAAAAGATTTTATTGAGAGCACGGACCACCAGCCTGGGCCATAGTAACCCCCCGGCCCAAACCTGTGGGTCGCGGTAGCGGTCACTCATGATAGCTCTCGCATTGCTGTGTACATTGCCCACACCAAGATCAACACGGGTCCTTTCCAGCGCATTTTGTCCTCACTCATGCACATCCCGGGAACCTTCCCAGGAGGTCACCCATCCTAAGACTACTCTCAGTCAAGCACGCTTAGCTTTTGAGTTCTTTTGCATGGATGACCAGAAAAGAAAGTGCACTTTGTTGATATGAGTAGTACTTTCAATCCTTTTAAGCACTAGTCATATAAGCCTATCAATGGACCTCTTCAAATAACGTGGGGTGTTACAATCACCCCCACTTGAAGAACGCAACGTGCTCGTTGCGCCTGGGAGCATAACCGCTAACCCAGAATCCTCCCCCGCTAGGTGGGTGACCCGGGTACTCCCGACCACAGGCTCACCACACGGTCGCAGGGTTGCTCTGATACCATTTGTAACACCCCGACCCAAACCTTGGGTCGGGAGCGGTTACTCATGATAGCTCTCCAGGCTGTGTACATGGCCCACAGATCAACACGGGTCCTTTCCAGCGCATTTTGTCCTCACTCATGCGCATCCCGGGAACCTTCCCAGGAGGTCACCTATCCTAAGACTACTCTCAGTCAAGCACGCTTAACTTTTGAGTTCTTTTGCATGGATGACCATAAAAGAAAGTGCACTTTGTTGATATGAGTAGTACTTTCAATCCTTTTAAGCACTAGTCATATAAGCCTATCAATGGACCTCTTCAAATAACGTGGGGTGTTACACCATATCTATGGGTGGCTTCCGAACATGAGCGTCACTGTTTCCCAAATGGAGTCGACCTCGTTGAAGTGACCCAGGTAGAGCAGTGGGAAGGGTTGGCTCTGGCCGAGGCTGACCCGATTGATGCATATGCTCTAGCGGTGGCAGCTATCCGGGAGATTTACCCGGACTCAATTTAATTTGTTGTTGTTGTTTGGTTGTAGTTGTTTGGTTGTTTGGTTGTTGTTGTTTTGGCGCCATTTGTGTGTGGCGCCGTTTGAACTTATAATTTAATAATATTAATGTTGAACCGTTAATTTGTTTTTTGACTTAAGTTTAGAAGTAATTAAACTTATTCAATATAAAGCTATTCAATCGATAAAGCAAAATTAGAATTGAACGACATTCAGGAAATGACATTCAGGAAATGACATTCACAAATTTGCTAATAATTGACGTTCAGGAAATAAACGACATTCAGGAAATGACATTCACAAATTCACAAACTCATGAAATAGTTGATAAAAATAATAGCTGAGTAATAAGGGAGATGATGACAGAAAAATGATCGCTTTGTGATAGAGTTTTTGTGTTGCAGTACAGTCGTATTATTAGTGTTGTGTGTTTTCTATCTACAAATATTGACAACGGTTATTATAAACAAACCGTTGTGATAAAGTAATGACTACGGTTATAGTAATCTACCCGTTGTAATTAGTAAACACTATGACATCGGTTTATGGTTATTAACCGTTGTTATAATCAATCACAACGGGTATATTTACAACAACCGTTGTTGTTGCTTACCTTTATTTTTTTTTAATTATAATTAGATACAGCAATATTATAAGCACTATACACTGCAATAATAATCAGCAGAAACCAACAAAGACAGCAATATCATAAGCACTATACACAGCAATATCA
This sequence comes from Heliosperma pusillum, assembly GCA_022085475.1. NCBI lineage: Eukaryota > Viridiplantae > Streptophyta > Magnoliopsida > Caryophyllales > Caryophyllaceae > Heliosperma > Heliosperma pusillum. The sequence goes on along the minus strand of JAIUZE010025641.1, from coordinate 11,436 downwards.
GCAGAAACCAAAACATGAAGACTGTATAATGAATGACCAAAAGCTAAATAATTTGGGAATCTTCAACAATGACCAAAGCTAACAAAAACTAAAGACAATACACTGAATGCTATAAATTCAGAAAAGAATACTCACTGCAAATAAACCAAACCAAAACTATTAAATCACTTGTCTATTTTTGAAATGTCTCAAAATGTTGCTCATTCATATCACTGTGTCCTAATGAATGCCCCAGGCCATTTGGACGATGGAAAATTTGTTGCCAAAAGCTTTACTCCTTTGAGGAATAAGCTTATTGAGCTGGGATACTCGGTCAGCAGAATTAACGCACAATGGGCGCCTTGGGGATTCAAAGGGATACTACTCATTCAGTTTGGAACATCACTTGCAGATGCAGAATCAGCATTTAAGCTTGGCAATATGTTTCAACTCAGAGGCCATGGTAAGAGCGACTGGGTTGCTCCGAATAGATCAACAGTCGAACCATACCTCTGGGTAGCCACAGACGAGGACGCCGAGCTTCTGAAAAATACCGTCGACTATTTCCACGTGCCGTATCCGACCATCTTGAATGGTCAGCAGTCGGCCAATTCAGAAATCGTCGATGCCTACAACCAGGTTGTGGCTGTTTTCCAAGCAATGTACACCTAAAAATTCCAAGCAACGTCCTGTGTTAGATGTTGAGTGTCAAGTGTGTGTGTGTGTCTGTATCAGCCTATTATAATAGCAGTGTAATGGGATGGGAGGGCCTGTGGTCATGTATGATGGCCGGGAGGGCCTGTGTGTCTGTATCAGCCTATCATAATAACAGTGTAATGGGGTTTTAGGGCCTGTGGTCTTGTATCAGCCTATCATAATAGATGTTGATCGAGTGTCAAGTGTGTGTGGCTGTATCCGCTATGGTTGTAAGATTTCCGCTATGGTTCCTAAATGCAAATCTGTTCGAGCTAATAAAGTATCAGTGCTTTACGTTTGTTATTACTATGCCGTTCCTAAGTTATTTAAAAAAATCAGAAAGATAGTTATTTAAAAAAATAACAGAAACTAAAAAAATAAAAATATATAAGCTAATACCTCACATTATTAACCACCTCAGGATCGGGGACGTTTCTTGCCCGACATAGTTTCTTCGTTAACCCAAATACCTTCACCATGATCATCACGCATATAGCTGCTTTCAATGTTATCATGATCAGTGTCAACATTGTCGAAATAAGATACAGTGGAAGAGTGATCCATTCCCTCAAACACGGCATCCTGATCATTATCCCCACCATTATCGGGTGCACCCCGTCTACTCCTTATAGATAGTACAACAGACCACTTCTTATCCATAGGATCGGTGACATAGAACACTTGTTTAGCTTGGGATGCCATTATGAAAGGATCATCCTTATTATTGCCAACCTTATCCAAATTGACCAACGAAAATCCCATTTTATCCTTTCGAACACAATTGTTGTTGTTATCAACCCAGTTACATCGAAACAGAGGTATTGTGAAATCAATGTAATCTAATACCAATATTTCTTGAATAACACCATAATAAAGGCATTTTCTCCAAATAAGGTTTTTATCTTTTGAAGTAGCAAAGTGCATTGCCTCAAATTCAGAACTCACACCCCTATTTTGCATTGTGCTCAACTCATCTTGCTCGCGGGTGTAAAAAGTATAACCATTAATAGCAAAACCGCTGAAAAAAGTGGCCCTGCCATTTGGACCTAACCCAATACGTAGTAACCTAGGAGAGATGTCATCACCATACAAATTCTTATACTCCAAGACAACATTCCTAAACCACTCTCCAAATGTCTTCTTATGCTCGTTTGCAATCCACATCTCGCTCTTGTTTGGGTGATCGTATTTGAGCTCATCTTTGTGTTGTTCAATATAAGGTTGCACCTCATCTTCGTTGTTTAGCACATACGTATGTGCTAAATGTAACATGTCACGTGACACAATTTTTCCAACCCGGCCCCTAATACCTTTTCCGGTCATCCAGTCACTATGACGATTCTTTGGAACGCCAATTAACTCCTCAGGAGAGAGATGAGCGTAACAATATGCAAGAGCTTCGTCTAATATAGCACGTTCAGCAATACAACCTTCTGGACGATACAGATTAGATGTATAGTCCTTGTAGACTTTCATCAATCTTTCGAAAGGATACTGGTATCTCAAGTACACGGGCCCAAGGTACAAAATCTCCCTAACCAAGTGAGTGGTCAGGTGAATCATGATAGTGAAGAAAGAGGGTGGAAAATACATTTCAAAATGACAAAGAGAGGTGACAACTAGGTCCTGCAATGAATCCGCATCATCGGGATCGATGACTTTATCGCATATGGACTGGAAGAAGAGACAGAATCTGGTAATAGCATATCGTACCTTTTCAGGTAAAATGGAGCGAATAGCCACGGATAGTAATTGTTGCATCAAAGTGTGGCAATCATGTGACTTTAACCCGGTGAGTTTTAGATCTTGCATCGACACAAGGCCTTTGATGTTGGACGAATAACCATGTGGCACTTTAATTCCATTCAAGCATGCACAAAACTCTTTTTTCTCATTCCGTGAAAGGGTATAAGCTGCTGGCGGTAAAAATGTACCATTACCTCTCTTCTGTGGTGCCAACTCTAGCCTAATACCCCTCATTTGCATATCTTCCCTAGCTGCGGCGTTATCCTTTGTTTTACCGGGAACATTCAGGAGGGTATTGATAATATTATCACAGACATTTTTCTCAATGTGCATGAAATCGAGGCAATGCCTGACCTCCAGGTCAGGCCAATATGAAAGTTTATCAAAAAATATGGATCTTTTCTTATACCCACGAGTAGACAATTTAGAGTCGTTCTTCTTCCCATATTTTATCTCTATATGCTTTACTTTCTGATAAACTTCATGCCCACTCAAAATTCTAGGAGGTTGACGATGTTCTTGACGTCCATTAAATGCTTTCTGCTGCTTGCGATAACAATGGTCAGGATCCAAGCCCCTCCTATTTCCCAAATACACATACTTATGAGAACACTTCAAGTATTCAGACTCGCTATCCTCCCCACACAATGGACATGCCTCTTTCCCATGCACCGTATGCCCAGAAAGGTCGCCATAAGCCGGATAGTCGGTTATTGTACACAATAACATCGCTCTCAAATTGAAAGTTTCATTCCTATATGCATCAAATACTTCTATCCCACTATCCCACAAAATTCGCAAATCATCTAAAAGAGTTTCCAAATAGACATCTATATTATTTCCAGGTTGTTTAGGGCCGGAAATTAACAACGACAACATCAAGTACTTTCTTTTCATGCACACATATGGAGGTAAGTTGTATATTGCCAACACTACTGACCAAGTACTATGTTGGGTACTCATGTTTCCATGTGGGTTCATTCCATCAGTGGACAGCGCTAGACGTAATTTTCTAGGTTCAATGCCGAAATCGGGATACTTAGCGTCGAACGATTTCCATTGCATACCATCTGCCGGGTGTCTTAGCTTCCCATCATTTATTCTTCCAGTTTCATGCCAAGTTAACATTTTTGAATCATTGCTATTCGCAAACATCCTTATGAATCTTGGTATCACTGGAAAATACCATAACACCTTAGCCGGGATCCCTTCCTTATCCGTATAACGCCACTCAAAACAAACCGGACAATTGGTTAAGTTTTGATATAATTTTCGATACAATACGCAATCATTTGGACATGCATGTATTTTCTCATATTTCATACACACCCCTCTAATTAGTTTTTTAGCCTCATATGTCTTAACGGGAAGAACATTACCATCTGGAAGCATGTCGTTTATCAAGGCTAATAAACTAGTGAAACATGTGTCACTAACCCCATTTGCCCCCTTGATATTATACAACTTCACCACAGCCGACATCTTTGTGTACTTACAACCATGGTATAGAGGCGCTTCAGACTCACACAACTTCTTATACATGTTGTCAAGGTCATCCAAATTAATGTTTTCATCTTCAAAAGCATTTGATTCATCATCTTTTTCTTCATTATCTGTAGACCCACCATTCAACTCGTCTGCTTCCAACTCAACATACTCGGCAAACTCGGGATCATCAGTTATCCTTTCGTATACCTCAAGATCATCTTCTTCAAAATTATTATCTTCCGCTAATGATTCCCCATGAAAAATCCAACGGGTATAGGATCGACTAAAACTATACTTTTCTAGGTGAATTTTAACGTCCGGAATAGCCATATACCTAATATTACCACATCTTTCACAAGGGCATGGAATACTAGAAGAACCATTCAAATTGTTCGCAACGACTTCATAAAATTCAGCTAAACCATCCTTATAGTTTGGGTCACTCATATTCGCAGCATTCATCCAAGTTCGAGTCCTTTATCTACATTCGTAGTATATATAGTAAGCCAAGTAATTCAGAAAATCCAACTAATTAAAACTAATTCAATAATAAGCCAACTAATTCAGAAAATGCAATGTATAAGGCAACTAATTCACAAATAAACGAAATTCAGAAAATCAATAAAGAAAAATTATTAGAATACCTGATTAATAAGAAATAGCAGACGGAGATGATGACAAAGAGACGATCAGGAAATCAATACATTATTAGTGTTTGTGGTTTTGTGATGCAGTATAATCGCTTTGTGTTTGTGTTTTTGTGTTGCAGTACAGTATTATTAGTGTTCTGTGTTTTTTTTCATCTTTATTAAACGTATTGACAACGGTTATTATTCATATTCACCGTTGTTATTAGGTTACATATTTACAACGGTTAACAAAGTTAAATCCGTTGTTAAAACTAACAACAACGTACAACAAAATCATCTCCGTTGTTATTAATTTAAGCCAAATAATGCGCCAAATTAATAACACATTATAACAACGGGTTTTTCATACCCGTTGTTATTACTTTTCATTATTTCGCGCTAAATTAATAACAACGGATATAGAATAAACTGTTGTTATAAGTAAATTTATTTACAACGGTTATTTTAGTTCACGCCGTTGTTAAAACTAATAACAACGTTCGAAAAACTAACACCGTTGTTATTAGGTTTAATAAAATTCCGCGGAAAAATAATTATCCATTCCACAACGGTTTTTCTTTATTTTCGTGAGTATGCGTTGTTGATGGGGCGTTGTTATTGCATGAATTTGTAGTAGTGGACATGGAGGCTAGTGGGAGTGAACCCAAGGATGTTCTTTCCATAAAAATAAAGAACATGAACCTTGGGGTGAGGAAGGACAAGGGAAAGGGTAAGACTCTTTTCAACAAAATCCGGCAAAGGAAAGGGCAAGGTTAGGTAAAATTCTTTCACCACTCTATATGATAGATATTAACTTTGCCCCAAGTACTTGAAAGACAAGAAAGACGGTTGTGTGACAACGTCAGGTAAAATTCTTTCACCACTCTATATGATAGATATTAACTTTGCTAGTACATCTTCTTGGGTATTTGATACCGGTTGTGGTTCTCACCTTTGTAATCATGTACATGGGCTGAGGGACGTGCAAGCACTAGCCAAGGGTGACGTGGACCTGCGCATGGGAAATGGAGCTAAGGTAGCCGCAGTTACCGTGGGCACCTACGTTCTTCTTTTCCCTAATGGTTTAGAGTTGTATTTAAATAATTGCTATTATGTTCCAACTCTTACCAAGAACATTATCTCCATTTCCGTGTTAGACATGGAAGGATTTTTTTTTTTGCATTAAGAACAATTGTTGTACTTTTGATTTTAATGAAATGGTTTATGGCAAGGCCATTTCTATTGGAGGTATTTATGTTCTAGATATTGCAAAAGAGATCTATCATGTAGAAAACAAGAAGCTCAAAACAGGTGAACCTAATCAATCATACCTTTGGCATTGTCGTTTAGGACACATAAACGAACGACGCATAAAGAGACTTGTTTCATCTAAAGTACTCAAACCATTTGATTACGAATCTTATGGCGTATGCGAATCTTGTCTTCTAGGCAAGATGACTCGTGCTCCTTTTACTGGAAAAGGGACACGAGCAAGTGAAGTATTAGGACTTATACATACGGATTTATGCGGTCCAATGACTATCCAACCTAGAGGTGGTTATCACTACTTCATTACTTTTACCGACGACTTGAGTAGATATGGATATGTCTACTTGATGAGGCATAAAAGTGATGCTTTTGAAAAATTCAAAGAATTTCAAACTGAAGTCGAAAACCAAATGAATAAAAGCGTAAAATCCTACATCCGATCGTGGTGGTGAATACTTGAACAATGAAATTTGATTCACACCTAAAAGATTTGTGTATATATCACCATGGACTCCTCCCTGAACACCCAATTAATGGTGTGTTCGAAGGAGAAATCGAACTTTATTAGATATGGGTCGATCTATGATGAGTCTAACAGAGCTTCCTGATTATTTTTGGGGTTTTGCTATCTTATCTGCAATATTTTCACTAAATCGAAGCCCGACTAAAGCGGCAAACAAGACTCCATATGAGATATGGACAGGAAAAGTCCCTTATTTGTCATTTATGAGAATTTGGGGATGCGAGGCTTTTGTTAAGAATAAGTCTGACGATAAACTCGCACCCAAATCTGACAAATGTCTTTTTGTATGATATCCAAAGGAATCACGTGCTTATTACTTCTACAATAAACACGAGGACAAAGTGTTTGTGTCTCGTGATGCAGTCTTTTTAGAAAATGATTTTATTTCTAAAAGACAGAGTGAGAGAAAATTTGAACTTGATGAAGTCCAAGAGCCACAAACCGAAAAGGACGACAAGGAAAACGTTCCCTCTTCGTCTGGTACGGTCATTATTCCTTCGGAACCTAGGAGGTCAAGCAGAATTAGTCATCAACCTGATAGATACCTTGGTATTATAGAGGAAGGTGATGACTATAATGTGTTACTTTTTGAAAGTAACGAACCTACTACCTATAAAGCAGCCATTTCTAGTCCCAAATCAAAGCTATGGCTAGGAGCCATGCAATCCGAAATGGATTCTATGTACGACAATCAAGTATGGGTGTAACACCCGGAAATGTACCCTATTTTTCTAGTAGAAATATTTTACGAAATCTTTTCAGTAATTTTAAGTTTCGAGTCGAATTTAGAATTTCCGAGTTCGTATTTGGAATTTCTGCGAGATTCCATGAAAAAGCCGTCTTAAGGCGAGTTTGACTTTTCTTGACTTTTGAGTCGGGTTTGACTTGCTTGACTTTGAAACCGTCTTTGACTTTTTCCTTCATAAAACAACACAACTCCCTCCCTTAACCTAATTTTTCATTCAACACCAAATCAAACACAAAACCCTTCCTTCTTCCTTAAGAAACTTTCCCTCTTTGAATATCGATCTTAGAATTGACGTAACTTCTTCGTTACTTGATAGAATTTACGTAAGTTTATCTTATTCTTCCTCCTGTACCTTCCTCTATCCGTATTGATATTAAAATCATCGTCTTTCTCGCTTTTCAAATTTCCCGTCTTTCTCAAGATGAACTTTATTCATCTTTTTGCGATCTAATTGTAGGTGGTGACCTCCAAGATCCCGACAAAGATTATTTCCTTATAGAAGAGGAGCTTGACGACTAGTAGAGACGCATAAAGGTAACGGTGAAGGGTTACTCGGTATCACTTACGTGTTTTACATGTTTATATGCTAGAAATCGTATTTAGAATACGGTTAGGAAGATTAGAAATCATGTTATGATTAATGAATGTTATTAATTGATGATTGATGATGATGATAGTTGTGGTTTGTTGGAATTTGATATGTAAAATGATAATTTATGATAATAGTTGATAATGGTTGAGTTTAGAACAAATTGGAGCCGTCTAGGGTGTTTCACGGTCGTGAAACTAGTTTCACGGTCGTGAGATGGCATTTCACGGTCGTGAAATGCAAGTCACGGTCGTGAAAAAGTGGCTGATGTTTTACCTTTGCATAACAGAGTGTTTCACGGTCGTGAAACTCATTTCACGGTCGTGAAACCTCATTTCACGGTCGTGAAGTACAAGTCACGGTCGTGACTTGTGCAGTTTCCCTGCATTGACCCTTTTTCGTAAAATGATCATATCTTCTTCGTTACTTGCTTGTTTTAGGCTTGTGACCATTCCTTGGAACCGTAAGAGGATAAGCTATCACCTCAACTTGGAATTTCTGTAATATCATGTCTAGAACTCTAGATGTGATCGTTTGAAGTGAACCTTTGTTTTAGTTGGTTTCCAAACTTGTAGTTTTGGAGAGGTATCTATGTTTCCTATTTATTATGCTTCTTAAACTTGGTTTAATGCTTATGTATCATGTATTGATTCATGTTTTGGATATATGATATTATCTTTCGCATGTATCACATGTTTTGTGACGGTTTTCGATATGTTCCCACTTTGAGTCGGTTTTTACAAATGAGTCGGTTTGAGCACTATTTGGTATTGTGCTTTGTATTCTCATTCCCTTGGCTACCTTCCCGTTCGTAAGGCTGGAAGGTCGGGAACGGAGAGGTATCCTACTGCTTAATTGCATGTGTAGTGGGCATATGATGACGTTGTTGGGAGTTAAACGCTATGCGTTGTTCGACCCGGCCGTCAAATGTTGTATACTTGCGAGGTGGTGTTATTTGCATGTAGCGTACCGCTTGTTATGAGGCTTGAGCTGTTTTCCGCCTCTGTCGTGAATTGATCTACCGAATTTGGGGTCCTCGGCATATATATTGTAAGCCCGAGTCTTGGATGCGAAATGTCATCGCGTGTCGAATCGGAACATGATTTATTCCGAGAGTCTGGCCAGGTTTTAGAATTAGGAGCCTTTAATTATCGGTCCTACCAGGAGGAACTAGTCTACATATACGAAATGTCATCGTGTATGCGTCATGGAAATGTCATCCGTGGATGCCTTTTAATCATACTTGCCTTGTACACGATGCTAGTGCGTTTCATTTACCGTGAGAGTTGTCGTCTTGTGTCGTCTTTGAATGCGTGATTTTATGATATTGTTCATGGTCATTGCATGATTGGACACCGTCAATGTCTTGGTTCGTGAATGGATGATAATATGTTGGATTTATTGTGATCATCGCATGACTTGACTTGGTTTGTCTGTCGAGTCTCAATCTTATCAACCTTATACCGCTAACGGTGAGATGCAAGCCCTAGTGAGCGTATTCGGTTGCGTAAGAGTCTCTTTCCCGAGTCTTTGAATAACATGATGGTTACGGATTTGATTCCCACATGATCTTATCATTTTTCTATAGAATTGCCTATCTAATCTTATCACAACTCACATGTATATATATATATATATGCATGCTTTACTTACGTATTTCCTTATATGTACGTTTGATGTGATATGGCTGGGAGAACCCGGAGTTACTCCCCACTGACTGTGGCATTCATGTTTTTCATGGATGAACAGGTTGCTTGCTCTGGAAGCTTTTTTGGATACGATATTTTTTGGGGTTCGGGTGTGAGCTAGCGGGCGTTGTCCCTGGAAGTTCACCTCTAGACGATAGTAGCAGTGTTGGTTAAACACGGTTTCTTTGCCTAACATTTAAGAGACCCCTCTCTTTATTTTATATTCCGTATTAGTTGTAACATTTTGACACAACCTCGTGTATATATATCTTTCTGCATGTTTACGGTTTAAAATACCGTATTGTCCGCATATTATTTCATTCACACACATGCTTGTATGTTTTATATTTTCCTCATTTCGCGAGGGTTGTCCACAGTTGGGTATCTAGAGCTTTGATCGCTCCCGACGCACACACGTGAACCCTAACTTAAACTACTTGACCTTGAAATAATAAATGAGAGAGTTGGGTAGAAGTTAAGGACTTTACTTGGTAGTCTATTTGTTTATGCTAATTGATAGGAGTAACTTAATTATTTTTGTCTCTTATGAAGATGGTTAGACCGCGTTTAGCTGAGAATATTATGATGGAGGCTCTTGCTCAAGTGCTGAAGAATCAGCAAGATGCCGCTCTAGCTAATGCCAACCAAGTTCCCCCTAGAAGAGAGGACAATCAACAAGGTGGTTATGCATGGGTGGCGGGTCAAATTTCAAGGAGTAAGATCGTGCCTTATGGTGGAGAGCCTGATCCTACGGAGCTATCCGACTGGTTCCGTGAGATGGAAAAGCAGTTTGATCTTTACCAAGTCCGAGAAGAGGACAAGGTGAGGATTGCAAAGCACTTTCTGGTGAGGGAAGCCGACAACTGGTGGGCTATCACAAGTGCCACCGCAACTCTTGAAGAGGATTTCAACTGGGCTTGCTTTAAGGCTCTTGTGGAGGGTAGGTTTTATCCCAAAGAGCTTAAACAACAAAGGCTCAAGGAGTTCATAGATTTTAAGCAAGGCAACCTATCGGCTCAAGATTTTACGACGGAGTTTAATAAGCTCGCTAATTTTGCGCCGAGGCTTATTCGTGATGATGAAGACCGTGCATTCTACTATCGTAACAAGTTGAATGCCGTTCTTCAAAGTAAAGTGAGAAGGGGTACCGCGTCCTTTGGAGATCTTTACGATGATGCTTTGTGGGCCGAGAATTCAATGAAGGCTATAAGGGATGGAGCTTTAATGAATAATCCCTCTCCTTCTTATGCTCCTAGGCCAAATGCTTATGGGAAGAGGCCGTTTATCCCGTCTTCTTCGAATTCCTATGCTAACAAGAGGAGGTTTAATCCTTCTACCAATGCCAATACAAGGAATCCTTCTCCTTTTATTCCTAGAGCTACGTCAAATGTGGTTCATAGGCCTTATGCCCCTCAAGCTCAAGCTCAAGGTCGTCAATGTAACCGGTGTAGACTTCCTCATCACCCCGGTAGAACTTGTACCGATCGACCTTACATTTGCTACTTTTGTCAAAAGGGTGGTCATCGTTAAGAGGATTGCCCCGATCGGAAGTTGCCCCCTCCTCCTCCTAAACCTAAGGGTTCAATCTTTGTCATGAGTCGTGCCGAAGCCGACGCTCATCCCGAGATCATTACGGGTATGTTTTCAATCTTAGAGCAACCGTGTCTTATTTTATTTGATACCGGTGCTTCAATGTCTTTTGTGTCATCGACTTATGCTAGTAAATTATCAATGAAGCCTACATCTAGTGAGGATACTCCCATATCCTTACCATCCGGAGATATTATCTCTTGTTCAACCCTTTATCCAAATGTACCTATATCTATTTCGGGTTCTATCTTTCCCACGAATCTCCTTAAGTTCCCTCTAGGAGAGTTTGATGTTATATTAGGTATTGATTGGCTAGCTATGTATCATGCTAGGTTCGAGTGTCGTGATCAAAAGATTTTCTTAAAGAGTCCTTTAGGTGTTAGAATAACCTATAAGGGATCTCATCCCCGTAAAGGTGTATCTTTAATTTCCGCGTTGAAGTTGGTAAGTATGGTTAGAAAAGGTTACAAAGCCTTCTTGTGTGTTGTGAC
>JAIUZE010025640.1:0-13030 GCA_022085475.1 Heliosperma pusillum | reverse complement strand
TCCCAAACAAAGAATTTTACATCATGCAAAAATCTCTTTCTTTGGTTATAAGAAAGGTCAGAAGGTAGCTGGCGACTGACAAGAAAATTGGCCATATCAGCATACCAAGGAGAAGAGTCAGCAATCGCCATTAATGAATCATCAGCAAACGAATCATTAATTGGCGTTGGTAATCCTATTTCAGTTACTCTTATCCTTGAGAGATGGTCAGCGACTACATTTTCTGCTTCTTTCTTATCCCGGATCTCTAGATCGAACTCTTGAAGGAGTAAGATCCATCAGATAAGTCGAGGTTTTGCCTCTTTCTTTGAAAGCAGATATTTCAAAGCAGCATGGTCAGTGTAAACAATGACTTTCGATCGTATAAGGTAAGAACGGAATTTGTCTAAGGCGTAGAAAATGGCAAGAAGTTCTTTTTCAGTGGTGGCATAGTTGATTTGGGCAGGATCTAAGGTTTTACTAGCGTAGTAAATTGCATGAAGGAACTTTTCCTTTCTTTGCCCCAAAACAACTCCAACGGCATAATCACTTGCATCACACATAAGTTCAAATGGAAGATTCCAATCAGGTGACTGGATTATAGGTGCGGTGATTAAAGCGCGTTTGATTTTGTTGAATGTCTCAAGGCATTCCTTTGTGAAATTAAAAGGTGCATCCTTAAAAAGGAGCTCAGTCAGGGGCTTGGCTATTTTTGAAAAATCTTTTTTAAACCGTCGGTAGAAACCGGCATGGCCAAGGAAACTCCTGATTCCTTTTACATTAGCAGGTGGTGGCAGTTGTTCAATAACTTGGTCTTAGCTCGATCCACTTCAATACCTCTCACAGAAATGATGTGTCCTAAAACTACACCTTCGTTCACCATGAAGTGACACTTTTCCCTATTAAGAACAAGGTCGACTTCTTCACAACGTTTTAGTACTTTGGATAGATTTGCCAAACAATTATCAAAGGAAATACCATAGACGCTAAAGTCGTCCATGAATACTTCCATGATAGTCTCAACAAAATCGGAAAAGATACTAGTCATGCAACGCTGGAAAGTTGCAGGTGCATTACACAGGCCAAATGGCATTCGGCGATAAGCAAAAGTACCATAGGGACAGGTGAAGGTGGTTTTCTCTTGGTCCTCAGGGTGGATAGGAATTTGGAAAAATCCTGAGTAACCATCTAGATAGCAGAAATATTTGTGGCAAGCTAACCTCTCTAGCATTTGATCAATGAAGGGTAGAGGATAGTGATCTTTTCGAGTTGATTGATTCAACTTCCTGTAGTCAATACACATACGCCATCCCGTCACAATTCTTGTGGGGATGAGCTCATTCTTTTCATTCTTGACTACTGTTGTTCCTCCTTTCTTGGGAACAACTTGGACAGGGCTAACCCATTTCGAGTCAGAAATTGCGTAGATTATGCCAGCATCTAACAATTTCATAACTTCAGCTTTAACTACTTCTTGCATATTTGGATTAAGACGGCGTTGACCTTGAACACAAGGTTTTTGGCCTTCTACTAAGTTGATCCTATGCATGCAAAAGTCAGGTCTTATGCCTGTGAGATCTTCAAGTTTATAACCTATTGCCATCTTATGTTTTTTCAAGACAGTCAATAGTGAGTTTAGCTGATTTTCATCTAGGAGAGCACTCACTATGACTGGGCAATATTCGGATTCATCTAAAAAAGCATATATTAGATTTGAGGGAAGAGGTTTAAGTTCAGGTTTATGTACTTCTGCCTTGGCAGGACCATCAATTAAGCTTATGAACTCCTCAACTTCTTCAGATGGTATCTCTTTTCCAGTCAAGTCCCTTTCCAGCTCACTGATCTCAAAATTGTCGTTTTCAGAGATATCCTCTAACAATAAAATTGCTTCTAAAGGATCCTCAATTATTGATGGATACAGAGATTCATCAATGATTGAGTCGACAATGTCAAGGAAACAGCAAGGCTCTTCAAGCATAGGGCTCTTCATTGCACTGTTTAAGTTGTAGGTGACTTTATCATCACCTACTTCTAGTGTCAATTTTTCATTCTTGACATCGATTACTGCTCCCGCAGTGTGTAGAAATGGCCTTCCTAAAATGATAGGGATTTGCGAATCTTCAGCCATATCTAACACGATGAAATCGACTGGAATGAAAAACCTCCCTACTCTGACAGGCACATCTTCTAAAACTCCCATAGGTTGTTTTAGAGAACGATCTGCCATTTGCAGGGTGATACTTGTGCATTTAAGAATTCCCATATTCAATTTTTCGCAGATGGAATAGGGCATAACGCTTACACTAGCACCTAGATCGCATAAAGCTTTATCAATTGTGTAGGTGCCTATAATGCAAGGTATAGAGAAACTACCAGGATCCTTTAACTTAGGAGGGGACTTATTTTGCAATAACGCACTGCATTCAGCGGTGAATGCGATGATTTCAACATCATCTAGAGTCCTCTTTTTAGTTAAGATATCCTTCATGAATTTCGTGTAAGAAGGGATTTGAGTGATTAATTCAGTGAAGGGAACCGTTACTTGGAGGTTTTTGACTACTTCCATGAATTTACTAAATTGGGCTTCCTTATGATTTCTCCTCAAACGTTGGGGAAATGGAACTTGAATTTTTATGGGTTCCTTTTCAGGTTCATCCTTCTTTTCAGGTTTGTCTTCCGCTTCCTTAGCGGTGGATGGTTGAGAATCTTTTTGGCTCTCTACTTGTGTAGGCTCAGCTATTGGCTCTTTGGGTTGCTGAGGTTCGTAGAAGTGGTACCACTCCTAAGGGTGATAGCATTTGCGGTGTCCCTCGGTTGTTCACCATGAGGTGGGAGTTGGCCTTGTTTTCTTTGGGCATTAGAGGCAGCCAATTGGGCCATTTGAATTTCAAGCATCTTGATGGCAGCACTTTAAGCTTGATCACTCTTTTGAAGTTGAGCAAACATTGAATCTTGTTTTTGAACAACTTGTAGAAGCATGGATTCAATTTTGCTCAAGCTTGAGTCATTAGGTTGGCCTTGAATTTGGGGTGGTTGGTGTTGAGGTTGATTTTGGTATGGTTGATTGAAGTTGGGTTAGAATGAAGGTCTCTGGTTTTGAAAACCAGGTGGATTGTAAGGTTTCTGTTGGTGTGGTGTGAATGGTTGTTGAATTTGTTGGTGGGGATTTTGAACGTTGGTGCTTTTGTAGGACAAAAATGGATGGTTTTTTGTGTTTTCATTATAGAAGTTTGGGAAAGCGTTGCCTTGCCTATATCTTTGATAGGCATTGACTTGCTCTATTGAACTTCTACATTCGTGAAAACTCTGCCCTCCAACCCCACATGTCTCACATACCACTACGTGGTTAGTGACGTTGATATGTTCCTTGGATTGGGAAGAGCTTCCTACTTGTTGCTGCAGAAGGGCTAATTGGGCTTCCAGGAGTGCTACTTTACTTGAATCTTCCTGCTTGGTTTTGAGTGGCATAGCACGCGAGTTGCTATACTGAGAATCGTGGATTGCCATTGACTCGATAGTTGTACTAGCTATTTCTACATCGATTTGATCGAAACGACCATTGTTAGCGGAGTCGAATATACGACGCGATTCGCCACAACAACCGTTGTAGAAGGTGATAGCTAGGAACCATGAATCAAGGCCATGATGAGGGCATTCTCTTTGTAATTCTTTGTACCTTTCACATGCCTCATAAAGGCTTTCATCGCCTCTCTGACGGAATCCAGTGATTTGACTCCGTAAGAGTGCGGTTCGTTCTGGTGGGAAGTACTTTTGATAGAAAGCAAGAGCTAGACCATCCCAGTCGACTATTCCTAAGGCAACTCGGTCAAGACTATTGATCCAGAGTTTTGCCTTTCCTCTTAAAGAGAAAGGAAAAAGCATTTCCCTAATCTGCTCTTGGGATACTCCAGTTTGTCTAATCGTGGAGCAATAGTCACAGAAGTTTTGGATATGAAGGTTGGGATCTTCTGTGCCATTGCCACCAAATTGATTTCTTTCTATTAGATTAATGAAGGCAGGTTTGATTTCGAAGTTTTGGGCTGTAATTTGAGGTGTAGCGATACCCCTTGGAAGTGTATCTGCGGTGGGTTTGGAATGGTCAGAAAGTCGAACCATTTTCTTTTGTGAAGATGAAGATGGAATGTTGGTTGAAAGTTGATTGGTTTTTAGAAATGGAGATGAGAATGGATCTTCTTCTCCTTCAAGATTAGGTAAGATATCCGAGTATTTCTCACGAATACGATCTAAACTTGAAATATCAGAAGCTTTTGAAATTTCGTTGAATAGCTTTAATTTCCTACGCAGAGTTCTTTCTAGTTCGGGGTCTAAAGGAATAGAGGTCCCTAGTCTAGAAGATCTGGCCATAAGATTGAAAAGCTAAGATGAAAAATCAAGAGAGGTCTAAAGGAATTTGGGTTCCTAAAGACTAGATAAAACTAATTGTGATAAAAATCACAAGAAAAAGGAAAATTAAACTGTGCTCCCCGGCAACGGCGCCAAAATTTGATCGGGCCTGTCGCAAGCCCAATACAAAGATAATTTACCCAGACTAGGCTAATAACAAATTAATGTAATTAGGGAAGTAGGGGTCGATCCTCAGGGATATGGTATTTCCTATGGATTGTGAATCGTCTCACAATTGAGTTTTATCTAACGATTTTCTGGGTTTTGAGGTTTTGGATTCTAAACTAATAAAGAACATAGATAAAAACAAAATAAGAGCAAACTAAAATGAAAACAATAAAGCAAATGATGAATTAACAATAATGAGAAGCATCTAGGGAAGTAGGTTCACACATGTAGATTGACATATTGATGAAATTGGATTTAGGATATGAAAATAAT
This sequence comes from Heliosperma pusillum, assembly GCA_022085475.1. Classification (NCBI taxonomy): domain Eukaryota; kingdom Viridiplantae; phylum Streptophyta; class Magnoliopsida; order Caryophyllales; family Caryophyllaceae; genus Heliosperma; species Heliosperma pusillum. The sequence goes on along the minus strand of JAIUZE010025640.1, from coordinate 8,206 downwards.
TCATTGCGAGTTCGTAAGAATGGTGTGTTCATTACAATCATAGATCAGATGATCTAGCAGGCTTTTGGGCGATTTACTAGGTCTTAATCCACCATGTCATGCTTTGTCTATTCAAATCTCGTATGTCTACCTTGGAAAAGAATTCCATACTAGTCAATGATTTTGATCAGGAATCGTCAACTATCGTTAAAGTCCAAACATGCATAGACACAATGTTTTAAAAGCACAATTTCTTTTATCCAATTATCATATTTTAATCAATCCAACATGGCTACCCTACACCCTAGAAAGGTGACTACTCACTCATGATAATGTTTATGTCTAAGATGATATTAACAATGAAAACTAGGATAAACATGTTTAGTTGGTTTTTGACAATAATTTAGACTCTCTATAAGGCGATAATAACGACGCTGATTGACAATCTAAGAAATGAAATTACGATTATAACAACATGAAAATGAATCTAAGATAATATGCAAAGGAAATAACAATCAAATAGAAAACAATAAAGGATAATAAACAAAGGATAAATTAGGAATACCTAGGTGACGACCAACAACGAAAGCGATAACAATAATAGAAATCCCTCGCATAGAATAATCGTACCTTGAATTACAACTCTTTTACCCAACAAAGTAGACTACAAAGATTGAAATTCGTATTGATCTAAGCTAATGTTTTGATTTGAAATGGACAGAAATAAACTAAAAACTAAAGACAAAAGAAGAAGATAATCTAAACTAGAAAGACTAAAAACTAAAGAGAAATGTAAGAAGAAAGGAGATGTTGTGTAAGAGATTGTTGTGTGTTTGAGATGATATGAGAAGACGGGCTGGAGCATCTATTTATAGTATTAGGGTTTCGTGGAAAAGGGGTCAAACATTAAACATATAAGACAAAAATAGGAAGTTGGAGCATCTTGGCCGCAGCAGCAGACATCCCCGATCGGGTACACACTTACCCGATCGGGTAAGTAGAAATCTAGAAGCGGTTGACTAACGTTTCATCTTCCTTTGCTTGACTTGACTTCCATCATCTCCCTTGACCTCTCCAATCGGATTTGTTGATAGGGTTTGATGTAAAGCGATGAATTCTTCCGCCTAATGGGTTGATCTTCCGACAACTACGAAACTGTCTTTGCTTCTTCTCTCTTTTGAATTAGTGAACCTTCTTGAAATGCCTTTCACTTGGTCAAGCTTGCTTCTTCAAATCGTCGGGTTCTAGGAAAATGCTCGAAAATAGAGAAAAAGGGCGTAGAAACGTCACTTTCCCTACAAAACAGGTTAGAACACAGGAATTCGCCTAGAAGACGATATTAGCTCATAAAATGGCTTAACAAAGCACAAATGACATACAAAACCGAGCTAAAATGGGGGTTAAAATCATACAAATATTCACTTATCACATAATCAAGCTCAAATATAAGCGAATTCATGCTCAAAATGTTTTTTTCTCATTCCTTATCAGGTTAACAACCCTTTTGCCTTAGGGAGTATGTCTCGGTCGAGATAGACTATGTCTGGAGCAAGATGGCCTTATCTGGAGTAAGATGGACTATGCCTGAAGCGAGAATAAATTTTTCTGGAACGAGACATCTACGTCCTCGATCAGGGTTCGACCCCTTTATGCTCGACTTCAAATATTCCTTCGTCTATTTATTCGAGCATTGCATTGTTGAACCGAATATCTTCTTTTCCGTCATTGTCTATGCTTTCTTAAGATTAAACTTACTTTTGTTTCACAATAATTCTTAACAAAACATTAGTCTATAAGTTAATCTTTGATTTGGGTTTGTATTAGAGGATTGTTCATCCATTTCCTTGTTCTTACTTATTCAAGTTCTTCATTTAGTATTGTTTATCTTCTCCATTTCTTTTGTTAATTTCATTTCCTTGTTTTCATATTTTTATTATGCAAATATTTATATTTATGTTGTTTGTTAGTTTATTTGTAATTATGTGTGAGTAATTTATTTGTCTAGGGTCTATGAGAAGTATGTAGATTAGCATTTGATATTGTTAGATTTTGGGTTATGTGAATGTTGTGTTGTTTCCATTATATGGTTGTTTAATTTGATAGTCTATGATTTGTGGCCAAAGTTATTTGATTATACCTATTACATTCCGTTCTAAGATCAAAAACCGGGATGAGAAATAGAAAAAGCATGAATAGTAGAACGACCTAGTAAGATTGAAAGTCTCTAGGACCCGTTCTAAGGTTGGCAATAACCTGAGAGGTACTTGTAATTAACCTAGTGTGGTACACACATTCGCGACCACGTGTCAGGCTGTGGCTATAAGGAACCACGGTCAGGCGCGCTTGAAAAGGGACAAGCGTAGAAATACGCATTTGCGCCACCAACTTTTGTGGGAATTTGGAACCGTTCGAATACTTTATGCCAGGTCAAGACACAAAGTAATGACATGAACACCAAGACCTCGTTACCCTTAGCATTCTATGTCTAGAATGACTCTCGTGGGTGTCAATGAAAACGGATGTTCACAGAGATCTGGAGTAAGGGGTGAGGGTACGTATTACGAAGTTCTTTAATCGAACACCTAATCCCGCCCACCTCGATAGCGGACTCTATTAATGATTAGGGAAAATTTTATGTACTTGATATGTTGTCGGTTATATGCATGCTATGCAACATCCACGTTTTAACCCTAGCATGTCAGCTTAGACTACGTCGGTGAACATATAGTTTAGCAATCAATTATATCGAAATAGGAATTAGATTGATTACATGTGAGAAGACTGTTAAATTATACAATCGTTGCAATAATTAATGACTAAATAAAATTACAAAAGAATTACAAAGATTACAACGGATCTCGGAATCTATGTCGGAAATATGTCAGAAGAAATATTTGTAAGAAAAGGAAAAGAATTAAACGAACAGATTAGCAGCGATATTAGGGTTAATAGTTGATTAAATACGTAATTAAGCTACGTCGAGACGACAAAGGAAGTTCATAGACAGAAACTAACCCAGAGCAGGCGCAGCAGGTGATGCATCCTCTGGAAGAGGCGCATCAACCCATGCGTCTGTTCTAGAGGTATGTTCTGATTGTGAAGCCAGAATCGCGATCAGTTTGTGTTCGTTGGTGATTTACGATTAATTGTTAAATTATGACTCGAGTGAAAGTGATTTAATTAATTAAATTACAAGACTAAAACCCACTAATCTTGGATATTAGGGATCTAAGTCAAGGATTAACATCTAAATAAAAGACTATGATAAAAGACGACTTATTATACAAAGAAAAGACTAATTAAAAGAAGTTTTGAAAAGGTTTTGACATACATGAATCTGACATGAATTGATAAAGTACAATACAAAATAATAAAAGGCGGGATTTAACACCCACAGACTTACATGTTTGACGAATACGAGATTAACTAAGTTCACGTTTTAGCAATAGCTCGACTCGAATGAAAGTGCCCTCGTTAGAGGACTAATAGTTGATTAAAAGATTGATTGATTAAGTGTAGTGGTCAAATTGGTAAGTCAAAGGCAAACGTGACGGGAACCCAGAAGGATCTGAGTTTACATGGTCGATTGATCAAACACGTAGGTGTCAAAAAGCTTAGAGCAAAGTCTAGAATGCAAATAGAGAAGAGAAGGGGCAGAACACTCGCGTGCCTTGAAAGTGAAAACGAACCTCTCTTTTTATAGGAAAAAGAAGAGTTTTGGAATAACTCGAGCACGGAAATAAATCTATAAAATATTCTGGAAACATGAAAAACGAGGTGGGGAAGAGGGGCAGCAGAAACTGCGACTCTTGGAAGAGGCGCATCACCTGCTGCGTCATTTCCCAAGCGGTTTCTTCCTTTGAAAGAAAGATTTTCGCTTTTCTTTTATGGAATTGCGGTAGATCTCGAATAAAATACGGATATATTTTACCAAAACATATATGTTTTGAAATATTAAAATTACCGAAATATTCTCGAGCGTTCAGACTCGGTTTTAAAAGACGGTTTATAGAAAAATGAAGTGGTTTTTGACCCGGACTCCAAATAAACTCTAATGATTGTCAAAACGACCGTACCGGTGCGTAGATGACGACCAAAGGGGTAGACACAAGTATTTGAGCTATCACTTGACGATAAACTTATGAACTGTCATAAATCGTTTCGCATACCAAACATGCGGCTCAATCATAACTGGGTGGTTGGCGGAAGGTGTAGAAACGATGTATCTACACCTAGACAATTCCCGACATCACATTACTCGAATTTGACGACGACCCATTGCTAAACAACATGTGAAACCTATTTCTAAATTCTTTCTCTATATTGTTATTTGCTTTTATTTATCAACCAAACCTCAACCAATCGAACCGACCTTGATAAATTTTGCCCCATGACAACTTGTTTAGCAACGCTTATCTTCATGTGATCGAACCCAACTTCTGTAACTGCATTCATTTGTTGTTAGCCTAGTCTAGGGTAATTATCTTTGGTTATGTACACGATAAGCTTATCACCTGCCTCTAGTTGCCACAAGCAATTACATCTTGAGTATATTCGCGTAACATATCAAATTCATCACCTACATCATCCAATTACATATTATTGCATGTTATCCCTCCTACTAGTTAATACTCCCTCCAATCCAATCCAAACTACCTACTCACTTTTTAAAGTCAAACTTGTTAAATATTGAAATCGATTATATTAGGTCAAATCTTCGAAATTTATATATAAAGTTTATATTTTTACGTATATTATAAGAATAGGTTTCGGAAAATTACAAATTCTACCCAAAAAAATATTATATAAATGAATAAAAACGCGGTCAAAGTGTCGTCTCGTAGACCGCAAAAAGTCAAATGGGTAGTTTGGATTGGATTGGAGGGAGTATATATTTATTATTCAATTGAATTCACATAAGAACTTACCAAGTATAAAAAAGATTGAATCGTAATTGCATCTCAAGTTTACCTTTACGCGTCACACCGCTTTTTCCCGGATCATGCCTTAAGAATGAACTAGAAATGAAGAGGTGGATGGCAGATGATGGAAAACTTCCAACCTAGGGTTCCAAGAGTGTAAGGGAGATAGAAATAATAAATAATAAATGTTTCCCTTAACCCGATTCAATTTATATAACACACCTGTAATGCGGACCCACTGGGTAGGGCTGAGCAAAACTGGATATCCGATCCGAATTTGAAATCCGGACCGGATATTCGATTTTAGAAATTTAGTTTTTGGTGATCCATATCCGCATCCGAATAATTCAAATATCCGGAAATTCGGATTCCAAAAATTCGTTTATCCAGATTCCAAAAACCGGAGCAGATCCGGTTTAAATGCATAGTAAAAGACTAAAGAAAAATAGGACATTTCACATTCTCCATCCCACATAAAAATATGTAAGTTGTCGATGGCATAATTTACAAGTCTTAACACCGAAGTTTACATTATTTACAAATTTCGATCCCAAAATTAAAATCTAAAAACTAAACATAGGCCCTGTTCTTTCTGACTTTTTAGAGCTGAACTGAACTGAACTTAATAGAACTGAACTGAGCTGAACGGAATGGAGCTGAACTGAACTGAACTAAATGAAGCTGAACTGAACTGAATAAAGCTGGACTGAACTAAGCTTATTGGAGCTGAACTGAGTTGAAAAAATAATAATAATAAATATAATAATAACAACAACAACAACAACAATAATAATAATAATAATTATTATTATTATTATTATTATTATTATTATTTTAAATATTATTATGCGCTCAACTTTCATTAAAATAATCATAATCATAATTATTATTATTATTATTATTATTATTATTATTATTATTATTTATTATTATTATTATAATCATAATCATAATGGTAATGATAATGATAAATATTATTAGTTGTTATCATTAGTCATAATAATAATATTAGTAAATAGTAATAGTTGTATTAATATTAATATGATTGATTTTGATAGTCATAACATTCATTATAATAACAATAATAATTAGTGATAATAATAATATTAGTAAGAATATTAGTAATAACAATAGTACTAGTAGTAGTAGTAGGAGGAGGAGTAGGAGTGAGGCCCTGGTAGTTTCTCGGTTGACCACTAATTTCTTGTAAATTGTGCTTTGAGCTTGATAAAATTATAAAAATAATAGTGATATTAATAATATTTATAATAGTTGCCATTAATAGAATATTCCCCCCATTTCATAATAATTTTCGTAGTTTGTATTGTATAGTTTTCGAGGCGACACTTTGACTCGATTTCTCTTCATTTATATTCAATTTTTTTTTCATTTAAAAAATGTGTTTCCAAAATTTTTTTTTATGATGAATGTAAATGTTTTTTGTTATAACGTCTTAGTTTTTATATTTTATCACTTATTTATGGTCAAAGTTATAACGAGTGATAGTTATGAGATGGAGGGAGTATTATTTAATTAATAATAATAATAATAATAAAATAATAATAATAATAACTAATATTAATATTAATAATAAAAAATAAGTTTAAGATGAGTATAACTGTATTGAGCTGAATTTAGTGGAGCTGAACTGAACTGCATGAAGCTAGGCTGAACTGAACTGAATAGAGTTGAACTGAACTGAATAGAGCTGAACTGAACTGAAATGAGCTGAACTGAATAGAGCTGAACTGAACTGAAATGAGCTAAAATAAGCTGGAAAGAACAGGGCCATACAGTTCAAAACAAGTCTGAAACCTGCATCACGCTAACAATTCTTGATTTCCCACATGTGCATTCACGCATTAGGTTTGTCAACAAGGATCTTAGGTTGCTCCAAGTCTCCAACACCAAGTCTATAAGCTTTTCGACTATGAACATCATCATTCTATTTTACTGCTACATAAATTAATTAAAAACAAACAATATTTCTTAAAAACCGAAAAATGAGGGCTGCGAAACATCGTCGACGTTTTATAAAACATCGTCGACGTTTTTTTAAAAAAAAGACCACTAGTACCCTTTTCTATCCTTCCCCTCTCTAACTTTTTCTCTAAAATTCTAAAACCTCATAAAATAATCTAAACAACTTCCACAAAAATTTGAAAGACGGTTTTCATTTAAAATTAAACGGTAGTCAATGGCGGACAACGAATCATCGGTACGTTATGCAAACTCTTTAACGTAATTTTTGTTTTGTTTCTTTAGTTTTCCATTGCATTATATGTTGAATAATACAATTATGGCTTTCTTTGTTAGTGTTCCGTTACGAGCCTATGACATTTGTTGATTCTTGAACACTGTTTTGAAGTTGATTTATTGTTTTTATGGCGAATTCATGAATATTGATATGATTTTTGGACGATTTAGGGTAGGCAACTCTAAATTGGACGTTGATATGGGGAACCATCGTCCAATATAGACGTTGATAACTACTGTTGACATCCCACCTAGACGTTGACACCCCATATCCCCCATATCAACGTCCAAGGTGGACGTTACCTTCGTTGATCAATGTTCAAAGAGGACGTTGGTTCCCAACATCAACGTCCAATATGGACGTTATGCTCTATATATAACGTCCTTCCTAGACGTTGACACCCCATATCAATGTCTAGGTTAGACGTTATTTATAGGGTTCAACGTCTACAGTGGACGTTGAACTAGTGGTGCAACGTTTTTTTGAAGTTTACTTGCGTATTTTCGTGTTTTCGTGTAATTTCTCGTGTTTTCGCACGGTTTATTTAAGTTTTAATGTAACTCCCGCTTGTAAACAGGGTTCATTTGAGGAATTTGTCGATAACGGGTTCGATTTCAACCCTTTATTTGTGACGGATGTAGGTTTTGATACTCGTGATGAAGCGTTCGATTGGGCCCAAAAGATAGCGTTTCATAATGGGTTTGCATTGGTGAAAGCAAGTAATGGAGCGAAAAACCGTAGCGAACCCGACTTGTTATCTCCATATTTGCGTTGTTCTAGGTACGGGAGGCCACCGGGAGAGTATGATCCCGATAATCCTAGGAACAAATCCGGTTCAACTAAATGTGATTGCAAATTTCGTATTCGAGCCGTGCAAAACAAGTTTCGGGTTTTTGATGATAAATCCATAATGTGACAACCCTCGCGAATGCGGAATAATAAATCAAACAAGCATGCGAATTATAATGCGGAAATAGGTAGTTTTTAAAAACTTTTATACATGCAAGTTAAATAAAACGAGGAGTGTCAAAATATTACAAACTAAGTA
>JAIUZE010025639.1:0-32134 GCA_022085475.1 Heliosperma pusillum | reverse complement strand
TCAATTGCTCATAATCTACTTCTATTAACTATCAACAATCAATATTCATCATCAACAATCATCAACTAACAACAATCATCCTCAATATCATAATTCCTAGGCTTTCTAAATGTATTCTAAATACGAACTCTAACATGGAAATCAGGTAAAACACGTAAATGATATCGAGTAACCCTTCACCGTTACCTTTACGCGTCTTTAAACGGTTACTAAGCTTTCCTAGTCTCCACCTACAAACCATTAGATAATAAAAGATGAATATCATTCACCTTGAGAAAGACGGATAATTTAAAAAGCGAGAAAGACGATGATTTTAATATCAAAACGGATAGAGGAAGGTAAGAGGGGAGAAGAATAGACGAACTTACGTTAATTCTATCGAGACCGAGGAGATCGTCGATTCTCCAGATCAAAAATCCCAGAGGGAAATGGGTTTTTTCTTGGAGAGGAAGGAATGTTGTGTTTGTGATTTGTGTTGAATGAAATTAGGTTAAGGAGGGAGTGTTATGTATAGGAAAAAGTCAAAGACGGTTTCAAAGTCGAGAAAGTCAAACCCGACTAAAAAGTTAAGAAAAGTTAAAGACAACGCAAAAGTCAAGAAAATTCAAAGACGACTTAAAATTCAAGAAAAGTCGAAGAAAAGTCAAACTCGTCTTAAAAGTCAAGAAAAGTCAAACTCGTCTTAAAAGTCAAGAAAAGTCAAACTCGTCTTAAGACGGGATTTTCATGAAATCTCGCAGAAATTCCAAATACGAACTCGGAAATTCAAAATTCGACTCGAAACATAAAAAGCTAATTTAAAACTTAAAATTGCTGACAAGGCTTCGTAAAATATTTCTACTAGAAAAATAGGGTACATTTGCGGGTGTTACAGTATAGAAGTGGATTGTGCCAAGGCACGTATGGGAATGTGGGGCTAAGACCGGTAGTCGCAGCGACACTTACCAAAACAAATCTACAAGACTAACACAAACCAACACCGACTAGAGAAATCATCTTAAACTTTGACAACACAAGAGAGATATCGATATTGCTCTCTGAAAAATGGATTAGACTCTAGTAAATTCCCTTTCATTATCCCTTGAACAATTCAATGAAGCAACATATTTTTCTTTCTTTCTTTCTTTTTCTCTTTTTTTTTTTTTCTTTTTCATTTTCTTTTTCTCATCATTTTTTTTTCTTTCTTCTTTTGCTTCATAACTTTTTTTTTCAACAAAGGGAATAAATGACACAATTGCCAACATACTTGCTACACCCAATTGATATTCTTTTTGAAATCCCGACCCAACCATAGTAGACAAGTAGATAAGAAAAACATGCAACTGCGACTGTCCCGATAAGGTAGGCAAGTTCTAGGAATGTAGCTTTTATATGGCTTGTAAAACAGGCTACAAAGGCTCAAATAGGCTAAACATGAAGAACTCAATAATAAGGGTAAAAAATCAAGTCTTTTTTGGCTATGTGAGGCTTATTTGAACAAAAAGAATCACCTTTCATCATGCACTTATCAAACGAACGCGTATAGTATCAAGAAACGAATGTCACACTTATGCAATTTGATGTTACATATTCCACAAGGAGTACCACACTCAAGCCTAAAAACAATGAGACCAGTTTATTGATGTTCCTGGCCTAGGAAGCTCTATAGACCTCAGAATTTTAAGTGGTTTACCAACAAAAATTGCCAAATCTAATTAGCATAAGATATGTCAAAAACGGTCAAGACTTATCCTATGAGCTTTGTTTTCAAAAGTAATAAGTCAAAACAATGTACATGAACAACTTATTTGGGATTCAAATGCAGAAATAATGCAAATTATCATCATTGTTATTCAATTTCACCAAGATTCGGCCTAATAAAATTAAAAACATGTTTTTGGATTTTGCAAATTTTTCAATTTTTATAATTTTTTTTTTCACACAACGGAAATAAACACACAATATAAATAATGACTCTCCCCCAAACCTAAATGTCACAGTGTCCTCAGTGTGACGCTAACATCACATCACTCACACAACAACCAACAACAGCAACCTAAAGGACACAACTAACAAAGGGAAAAGGGGAAATAACTAAAAGATAATACAATAAAAGAAAGTACAAGGATAGATAATACCAGCTTTTATAGACATAGCCTCCCCCAAACCAGCTGCAAAATGGGGGCGTAGTGACCAGCTGTCACTACTGCTCATCATCACCATCATCATCATCATCATCCCTCTGAGCAGCACCAGAAGAAGAGGCCCAAAACGGCTCACAAAAACCACCAACCGGAGCATCCGGTCGGATAGGAGTATACCATGAACGACCCAGGCAACCAAAATCGTGACTAAACTCCTGCGAAAATTGCTGAAAAGTCACCCCATAATTATCGAACACACCACTCTCGTCACCCAGACCTCGGTAGTAGCTCGGCGGAGTCCAACTAGCAGTAGCATTAAGATCCGTCCGCATAAGGTTCTCCCAAAGTCCCCTCATCACCAAGTCATTATTAATGCCTTGGTGAATCCTAATCTCCCTCTCCAAAGCCGGATCATAGGTATAAGCAGGTGAAGGGCAAGGGTACGGAGTATGGGTGGGTGCAAAGTGTGGAGTCGGGGTGTTGGTGGTCTGAGCAGAGGAGAATGGGGTGATCCGCCGATGATGTCGACGGTTCTCGGCCAAAGTAAAAATAAGCTCAGGTGGAACCACATAAGAACGAGGGGGAGGGGTAGGTCCAGTCTCAGGATCATGGGTAGGCAACCGCTCCGTAGAAGGTAGATGGTTGTCCCTGTCGGGAAGAGCTATCCACTGGGACCCCCGTACTTGCCACTGAAATCGAGCGTTTTCTAACACATTAATCCAGCAAAGTGTGTGGCGCAAGTACTCCTCCTCTACTCTAGGGGCATGAATCTCGGTCATTGGTGTGTACCAACGGTCTCCCCCAAACCCAGCAAGTCGCCTAGCCAACCTAGTGACTAAAGCACCACAATCTAAAGAATGTTGGGTGGGGGAATTGACTCTCCAGAAAGCATAACACACCAAACCGGCCGGGTGGAAATAAAAAGCATTCTCATGTTGAGGGTTGAGGGAAGATGCAAGTAATAAAACCTCATGAGAATTTAACTTACTGAGGTCCTTCCTAGCAAACAAAAGGAGGCTAAAGAAACGCAAAAACAACCTTAGACAAGGGTGTTGCACATCATTGACCGCCATAGCATTAACACGCGTATCAGAAAGACCAGTAAAGAGAGTAAAAAAATCAAAGGCTTGAAAGCCGGAAGGGATAGCAACAAAAGCATCATCATTACCAAGAGAAAGACCCAAATGATTAGCTAATTCAGCATACAACAACACAAAATCCCTATTGAGCAATCGAAAAGACACACGTTTATTTGTCTCGTCCCAATCATAGGAACTGAAAAATTCAAGAGTCAGTGGTCGATACGAAAGTTCATTGAGAGAATATAGCCCACCAAACTCAATTCGGTCAAACATATCAAAAATATCATTACCAAAACCGAGGGCACGGAGAACGATGGGGCACACACAACGAGTAGGGTCCATAGGACGACCCATAAGCATAGCAAAGTGATCATGTTGTTCCTGTGTGCTGAAGACGATCCAAGGGTAAGTGGGATTACTAGGAATCGCTTCTATTTTGGGTTGTCGAACAAGACGGGGTTCTCTACGACGCTTGCTAGTTCCTACTTGTCTAGACATGGCTAATTGAAGTAAATAAAACACACAAACACAACTATATGCTCAAAAGACGAATTTTAGCAAACCCTAATTCGAAAAAATTCAAATTTTGAGTCTAAAACGCAAGAAAGACGGAGCAATTAGTAATGCAAGAGTGATTAATTACTAAATAATGAAGCAAGGAAGCAACAAACAATGAATTAGAAGCACAAAATTGAAGAAATAAGAAGCAAACCCTAAATCACGTTTTGGGCAAGATAAGAGAGCAAAAACACCAATTTCTTCACAAATTGCACTTAAAATAGGTAGAATAATGATTGTTGATGCTAGCTTGATGACTAATTGATGATTGGAATGAGTTTGAGTGAGTGAATTGAGAGAATATGGATGAGGGAAAGAAAGGGGTTAGGCGAAATAAGAAGAAGCGTGAAGGAAATTTGGGGAAAAACCTGGATTTTAAGCAGCCGCATCGGTCTGGACCGGGCGACTCGATCGAGCAGGTCAGACTGCTCGATCGAGCAACCTAATATTTCCCATTTTTTGAAGGCTGCTCGTTTCTCTGGATGAATTGGTGCACGTCTAACTCGATCGAGCAAGTCATGCTGCTCGATCGAGCAACCTATCATTTTCAGATTTTCCTCGTTTTCTCTTCTTTTCTCCTTTCTGTCTTTGCGTTCTTCATTATTAAAGGGACTTCCAATTTTATTAGCTGCAAACACTCGATAAAATTGTGAGATCGCTCCCTCACCACACTCAATAAAGCATAACTATATTAACTATCCAAACTAAATCTAATTAAACTATAACATTAATAAGTAAGCTAATTGAAATAAAATTTACAAATGAAGTACAAGTAAATGCCGGGTTCCCTCCCGGTTAGCGCTGGTTTATATCGGTCCCGCACGACCGTTTTACCTCAAAGTCAAGGTGATTTATCAAGAGTGAAAAGGTCGACGGCCTCTATCACTCATATAAATGCTCCATCGTAGTAGATCTTCAAGCGTTGACCATTGACTTTGAAAATTTCACCCTTGTCGGTTTGTAGCGTAACCGACCCAAAATTGTTTACCTCGGTAACTGTGAACGGTCCCGACCATCTGGACTTGAGTTTACCTGGAAACAAACGCAAACGAGAGTTAAATAATAATACTTTATCACCAATTTTAATTTCCCGCTGCAGGATATGCTTGTCGTGCCACTTCTTGGTCTTCTCCTTGTAAACCCGAGCACTATCATAGGCATGCAATCGAAACTCATCAAGCTCGTTCAATTGCATAAGTCGTTTCTCACCCGCCAGTGAGGGGTCCATATTAAGCTCTTTTATGGCCCACATAGCCCTATGCTCAAGTTCTACCGGTAAATGGTACGCCTTGCCATAGACTAACCGGTACAGAGAAGCACCGATTGGAGTCTGAAAAGCATTTCTATAAGCCCATAAGGTGTCATCGAGCTTACGACTCCAATCCTTTCGAGATTTACTCACAACTTTCTCAAGGATAGACTTGATCTCCCTATTAGAAACCTCTACCTGACCACTTGTCTGCGGATGATAACTTAACCCCCGACGATGTGTAACATCATATTTCTTCAGTAAAGTGTTAAGATGACGTTGATTGAAATGCTTTCCTCCATCGCTAATGAGAGCACGAGGAACCCAAAATCGTGGGAAAATGATCTTCTGAAACAGTTTAACAACTGATTTGGCATCACAAGTGGGGGTGGCAATGGCTTCCACCCATTTGGAGACATAGTCTACGGCTACTAGAATATAATGATTACCATGGGAAGATGGGAATGTCCCTTGGTAGTCAATACCCCAAACATCGAATATCTCAACTTCCAAAATACCCGTTTGAGGCATCTCATGCCTTTGCGAAATGTTACCCGTCCTTTGACATGCGTCACAAGAACGGACAAATGTAGTAGCATCCTTGAGAATAGTCGGCCAATAAAAACCCGACTGCATAACTTTAGCAAATGTCCTTGAGGGACCATGATGACCGCCATATGAAGAAGAGTGACAATGAGAAAGGATGGCATGTACCTCACCCTCTGGAATACATCGTCGATAAATGCCGTCGGCACATTCCCGGAATAGATAAGGATCATCCCAAAAATACATCTTGACATCGTGTTGAAACCTCTTCTTTTGCTGATAAGATTGACCCGGAGGCGTAATTCCCCCAACCAAAAAGTTGGCATAATCGGCAAACCATGGAGTCTCCATGGTAATGGCAAGGAGATGATCATCAGCAAACGAATCATCAATGGGGATGGAATCTCCCCCTTCGAACCCTAGACGGGACAAATGGTCAGCAACCACATTCTCAGCACCTGACTTATCCCGGATCTCCAAATCAAATTCTTGTAACAACAAGATCCAACGAATAAGCCTAGGTTTGGCTTCCTTCTTAGCCAACAAGTACTTCAGTGCTGCATGGTCAATGTAGACTATCACCTTAGAACCCACAAGATAAGCTCTAAACTTATCCAAAGCAAAGACAACCGCAAGTAACTCTTTCTCAGTGGTAGCATAGTTAACTTACGCATCATCCAAAGTCTTACTAGCATAGTAAACAGCATGTAGCACCTTATCCTTCCTTTGCGCCAAAACAGCCCCAACTGCATAGTCACTGGCATCACACATTATCTCAAACGGCAATGTCCAATCAGGAGACTGGATAATAGGAGCTGAGATTATAGCTTGTTTAATCCTGTCAAAAGACTTAACACACTCATCAGTAAAGACAAACGGGGCATCCTTATGGAGAAGCTTAGTCAATGGTTGAGCAATCTTTGAAAAATCCTAATAAAACGGCGATAGAACCCTGCATGACCAAGGAAACTTCTAACACTTTTAACATTCACCGGGTACGGTAATTGCTCAACCACTTCTACTTTAGCTTTATCCACTTGGATGCCTCGTCCAGACACCAAATGACCAAGTATCACCCCTTCAGTTACCATGAAGTGGCACTTTTCCCAGTTTAACACAAGATAGCTTTTCTCACAACGTTGTAAGACTTTAGTAAGATTAGCTAAACAACTATCAAAATCGGTCCAATAAACACTGAAGTCATCCATAAAGACCTCCATAATAGACTCGATATAATCAGAAAAAATAGCCATCATACAACGTTGAAATGTGGCGGGGGCATTACATAACCCAAAAGGCATTTTTCGGTAAGCAAAGACACCATAAGGGCATGTGAAGGTAGTCTTTTCCTGATCGTCGGGATGAATGGGGATCTGAAAGAATCCCGAGTAGCCGTCTAGATAACAAAAATATTTATGACACGCTAGACGCTCTAACATTTGGTCAATATAGGGAAGAGGGAAGTGGTCTTTTCTAGTGGCTACATTTAGCCTCCTATAATCAATACACATCCTCCACCCTGTCACTAGTCTAGTAGATATGAGCTCGTTTTTCTCATTAGTGACGACCGTAGTCCTTCCCTTCTTAGAGACTACCTGAACAGGACTGACCCACTTTGAATCAGAAATAGCATAAATGATTCCTGCATCTAACAATTTCTGCACCTCTTTTCTAACCACCTCTTGCATAGTGGGGCTCAAACGACGTTGACCCTGCCTACAAGGTTTATGGTCTTCTTCTAAGTGGATACGGTGCATACAAAAGTCAGGACTAATACCTTGTAAATCGTCAATGCTATAGCCTATAGCCTTTTTATGTCTTTTTAAAACCACCAATAAATCAGAAAGTTGGCTTTCAGATAGGCTAGCACTGACAATTACAGGATTCATCTCATGGGAATCAAGAAAAACATACTTAAGATGAGAGGGGAGGGGTTTAAGTTCAGGTTTCTTTACCTCGGTAACCTTAGGGGGGTTACCTAAGCTATAAACCTTTTGTGCCTTGCAATCCTCTCCTGTGAACAGTTTTTCCATCACAACTACTTCTTCATTCCGTGAGCTTCCAGCTTCAGCAGTGCTGGAAATTAAGGCGATCTCCAGAGGATCCCTATTCAAACATAAAGAAAGACATTCATCAATAGATAAATCAACAATATCGACTCTATGACATGTCTCTTCTAACATGGGGTGTTTCATGGCATTGTCTAAATTGAAAGTGATTGTATCATCCCCCACTGTTAGTGTAAGTCTCCCATTCTTAACATCTATAACCGCCCCCGCAGTATGGAGGAATGGTCGTCCCAAGATGATAGGAATTTGGGTGTCCTCAGCCATATCTAAGACAACAAAGTCAACTGGTATGAAAAACTTCCCTACTCTAACCGGTACGTCTTCTAAAATCCTCAAGGGGTGTTTAATAGAACGGTCGGCCATTTGTAAGGTCATGGTTGTAATAATAAGTTGACCCATATTTAACTTTTTGCATATAGAAAATGGCATAACACTAACACTAGCCCCTAGATCACAAACGACTTTATCAATAGCTAAGCAACCGATATTACAAGGAATAGAAAAACTCCCTGGATCCTTTAGCTTAGGTGGTGATCTGGATTTCAACACAGCACTGCATTCCTCAGTAAATGCAACCGTCTCCACTTCATTAAAGGACCTCTTCCTTGTCAATATATCCTTCATGAACTTTGCATAAGCCGGCACTTGAGTAATCAACTCGGTAAAAAGGACACTCACTTGCAAATTCTTGACCACTTCCATAAACCTCCCAAACTGTTTATCAAGCTTGGATTTATGTTGGCGGTGCGGAAAGGGAAGTGCAATGGCAATGGCAATTGGCTCGGTTTCTTTAGCTTTCGAAGATGAATTAGAAGTGTTATCATCCTGATCAGGGGTTGCTCGATCGAGTTTTCCTGAACAGTAACTTTCAGGAACTTTTCGAGCAGAAATTTTGCCTTTTTCATAGGTTGCTCGATCGAGCAGAGGGGTGTTGCTCGATCGAGCAACCCCCTTTTCAGCCTCTTTTTCGTTGTTTTTCGAACTTTGATCAGCAACTTCCAAGCTTTCATTGGTTTCATCCCCTATCATTTCAGGGCCTTTGTAATGGGTTCCACTCCTCAAGGTGATAGCATTGGCTTGTTCATGTGGAGGGTGTCCTTGAGGAGGAAGATTACCTGGTTGTTTATGTGGATTTTGAATTGTCAATTGGGCAATTTGAGTATCAACCATCTTATTATGAGCTATCAACTGTGAGATCTGAGCATCTTGCTTTTGCTGTATCATAAGACTCTGCTGCAACATGGCTTTCAATTCCGCCATATCATTACTTGGAGGTGGTGGAGGTGGAGGTTGTTGAAAGTTTTGGCCTCCTTGATTGGAACGATTGTAATTACCTTGGGAATTGCGATTCTGAGGAATCACATAAGAAGAACCTTGTTGCTGATGTGGCGGTGGGGGTAGGATTAAGAACATTCTGACTTCGGTAAGAGAAATTGGGATGCTCTTTCGTCCTTTCATTGTAAAAATTGGAGTAAAGTGTACCTTGCTTAAAAGATTGAAAGGCAAGGACCTGCTCAACCGTACTCATACATTCCACTGCATTATGCCCCATAGTACCACATCTTTCACAGGTTGGCTCTTGTTGAACCATGGCATGAACCGTTTGCTTATTTTCCAAGGACTTTGAAGTTTGTAACTCGGCAATTTTGGCAGTCAATGCCTCCAACTGAGCTGCAACTGCATTATCCGAACCTCCTCTCCTCACATTACCCCTAGGATTCCCATACTCAGCAGTGTGAGTAGCTATCTCATCAATTAACTTCCAAGCATTGGCATCAGTAGTGTTATTTTGGAATCTCCCATTAGCAGCAGAATCTAGCAATGTTTTCTGATCATCATATAACCCATTATAAAACTGGTTGCATAAGAACCAAGTATCAAAACCATGATGTGGAATAGACTTGACAAGCTTTTTGAAGCGAACCCAAGCCTCATTAAAGTTCTCATTGGGACCTTGTTTGAAACTTGTGATTTGGCTTCGAATGACATTGGTTTTCTGTGGCGGAAAATATCTTTTATAGAATGCAAGAGCCAAAGAATTCCAATCGGTGATGCCAAGTGTAGCCATATCTAACTCACTCAACCAATCTTCTGCCCCGTCTCGTAGTGAAAAAGGAAACAACACCAACTTAATCTGATCTTGTGTCACTCCACCCGTTAAAGGAATAGAGCAACAATAGTTGGTAAATTTCTCCATATGCTTAGGAGGATCCTCAGTAGGGCTCCCTCCAAACATGTTTCGCTCCACCAAAGAGATATAAGATGAACGAATCTCAAAAGTACTATTACTCGTAGTAGGGAGTTGAAATCCCTTGGGAATAGATGCAACGGTAGGCTCCGAATGGCTGGCTAGAGTAGGCATGGTTGTAGTAGGTGCAGAAATAGGTGTATCCTCTTCTAAGGATGGTTTTTCTGTGACGAATTCGGCGTAAACTGTTTCAAGCGTACTTAAGTCTTCCGCTTCTTGAATTTCCTTCCAAAAGTTTCGTCTAGCACGGAGAGTCTTCTCTGGTTCGGAATCGTAGGGCACGAGAACGGACCTAGAACACCTGGGCATAAACAAAAACTAAAGAAAAGGATGAGAACGGTCTCAAGGAACTTAGGTTCCCTGAGACGAAAAAGACAAACTAAGTAGAAACAAACAGAAAACTGTTGCCTCCCCGGCAACGGCGCCAAATTTGATCATTATTTATATACATATTTTATGCTTCCCTTAATCGCATTTAACTCGATTTACCGTCTTTCCTTTCTTATTTCTATGCTATATTAGCTAGAATATAGATTATGCTATTTTAGCTCCAAATGCATCCAATCTGCATTAAAACATAACAAAAGCGGCATAATCTATATTCTAGCTAAAATAGCATAGAAATAAGAAAGGAAAGACGGTAAATCGAGTTAAATGCGACTAAGGGAAGCATAAAATATGTATATAAATAATGATCATCAAAAGACGTATGTGAAAGATTAAAATGCGTGTGTGAGAAAACATGAACTTTTATTTAAACAAGTTATCTTTTTCGTAAGACCTTAGCCTTAACTTGACTCATCTAACTTTCGTGTAGTATTTATGTTGATGGAGTTACTTAAATGGTTTAAAATGTCTCAATCCAAGGTGTTAAGTTCATGTTGGTTTGGTTGAGTGACTTGGAGTCATTATGGGTGTATCAGGTCAGTTTGGGTTTAGTGGCCGGGTGTAGTACGGGTCACACGATCATTTTGAAGTCCCAGTAGGCCTTATCAAGTGAGTCGGTCATTTGGGTCGGGGGTAGCTAAGAGTCTAAGACGCATTTTGAAATAACTAGTTGTTGTATGGCGCGCTACGCACGCCATACCCCAAGATAGCTATATTAACGTAGTTCTACTCCTTTAAACGTAGCGAGATCAAGAAAGCCACTACAAGAAACTCGCACAAATATGATCGCTATTTTTGAGTTTTTATGTAACTGTTTTGCAAGAGGTGAGACTCTAATATTACTCAAAGCAATTCACAAAATATATATATATACTCTATGTAATCGCTCGAAAAAGCTCTATTTCTTGGACATTTTGAAATATATGAGATCTTCTACTTATACTTTTAGTTTTTCAAGTATATAAGAAGATATATGAGATCTTCCAAACACGTATACATAATACATACTCCCTCCGATCCAGACCAATGGTAACAGTTACCATAAACGGACGATCCACACCAATGGTAACATACCTTATTTGGTCCACAATAGTACTATATTATCCTTATTCTCATTTGATATTTACACAAAATGTCATTACATGGTTCACCTATCAATTCCATAATTAAACCCACAATCACATGACTCACCTATTTTTTCCTTTTTTACCCCTTCTTATTCCACATTTTCTTAAATACTCCATTTTCCACCATGATACCATTGGTGTGTTCATTCATTCACACTATGTCCATCTTCCACTTTCTCTACTTTCCGACTTCTCTTCCTTTCTTTATTTCGCCTTCGTTCTCATATTCATCCATTCACTTCTCTCAGTCCATCTATTTCTCTCTTTTACTTTTGTTCATCTATTCACCATTTTCGTCTTGCTCCCTTCATCTCTCTCTCTCTCTCTCTCTCTCTCTCTCTCTCAAGGAAATCTAAATTTACGTATCAACAATGGTAGTAGTGTAGTACAATTTCTCTCAAATAATAATGTAACTCTAAAATGTGATAGCATATTTAGAACCTGGAGTTGTACATAAGATAATGCAAAGCTTTATTAATTGACGTCTCTACTTGGTTCCTACCCCCTAACTACCATCCCCCACCTACCGGGCATCCCAACCCACCACCCTACAACCACCCCTCATCTCTTCTCCTCCTCGAAAACTGCTCTCTTTCCCTCCTCATCAAACATGGTAGACATTTTGACTAAATGTTGACATGTCAACAATAGAATTTACATACGACAAAACTTACTTTTAAAGGCTCAGATGATACTAAAAAAAGATAATTGATTTTGTCCTTCTGGAATGTTGTCACTTAGAACCGTAGCTAACGGATTGAAATGAAATCCCCTTCTCTTTTGTCCACAAGATATAACCCCTTTAATTCAGAATACAAGATATTTTTATGAATGAGTTTTTGTGTGACAGAAGTGTTTACATCTCTCCCAACTTGAGACTTGTTTCAAGAAGCACAACACATTTCTCATAGTGAGACTTTAGGTCATAATTATGTATATATGTGAAAACATTAGTTTTAACTCTATTGAAACACTTCGAGGAAAGTTTTTTTTTACTAAAGACAATTATGTCAATCATAAGTGTAAAGTTGAAATAGAAAACAGAACAGATTTTTACCTAGTTATTAATTTCATACCACGTCGAAGTAATTAGTTTCAAAAAATGGTTTTTTCTCTCTTATTCATTGACCCGAAAATGACCGACCCGAACTGACCCGACCAAACTCGTCCCGATTAAATCATTTATCAGGTGTACAGTGTACATATGGCTTGTTTAGTTGTTTGACACTAAAAAAAAGTAGCAGCACTTTACAAAATTAATCAATAATATTTGGGCGAGTTGCAAAATACAAAAGTGGAAACAAGGTTTACTAAAAATTAGACCATTCACTATCTAAATTACTAAAAATTATGAACTGAAACTCCACCATCTCACACCCGGGAATGAGTATATGGATCCTCTCCAAAATGGAGGTCCATTATTTCTCAATTCTCAATTCTCCATTTCTTTTTGGTCCATTTCCTTTCACAAACATTACTATAATATATATTTTTTAATCTCATTCATTTACCATTATATTTTCAAGAAAATCTACAACCATTCGATCGGGCCCAAATTGAATCCGGACTGTTGAGAAGTAATTGAGAGGATCCATATTCATTCCCTGGTATGAGACGGACTGTCATCTCCTGATATGCACATTCATCCTTCTCTCTGAGCTGAGCAATGTTCTGAGCTGCCAGCCACCACTACCCACAAAGACAGAACAAAGCAAAATATGGTAAGAACTAAGAAGAGGAGTGATGATCGGTTTGTCGTCAAAACAAGCATCAAAAATAACCCAATAAAAGTAGTATAAAGGGGTCGAAATCCACGAGGATGGGGGAGGTCAACTACTAGTTCGATTGAATCCTATTCTAGCCTAAAATATGACGGATTGGAAAGCTAACTAAAAACTAGGAAAAACAAGTAATCGCTAAGTAATAAAGATGAAAACAATTAGGGGAAAGACTAGGGTGAAGGGTTCACCTTAGGGGGAATAATGGGTTAGTCGGGTAACTAGCAAAGGGGGTAAATAATTTGAGTAAAATCGATTGCTAATGTCTCAACAATCGATAATCATCAACAAGCTATCGCATTTGTCTCAAATCACCCATATAAACACTTAGTCTAATCGTCTCTACCACCGTCGCTTAAGAGAAGATCAAACCATGCTTGATAAAATGGTAACTTTCGTTCACACATTTCATCAAACACTTGGTGTTCATATGGGCAATACCCAAATCATTTACCACAAACTTGCTAATTAACCAACCTAATACCCCACATGATCCACCCTTAGGCTCCCCTAAACCCTAGAGGATAATCTACTCACACATGGTAAAGGAAATCAAAACACTAAAGGGAAGGGGGAGTTCAATCAACATCATGCTATGAGAAGAATAAAGATAATAATCAAAAGATGAACTATAAACTAGAAATGGAAATTAATTGCATAAACAATAAAAAAGGTGAGAAATTTAATACCAAACAAGACTTATATTGATGAATATGGGGGAATGTCTTCACCCAAGTCTTCAATACAAACCTCAAAAATGAAATGTAAGACTAGATTCCACAACTTGAAATGATAAACTAAACTAGATTAGGGAAATATTAGGAGAGTAATTAGGGATTAATTTGGGTTACAAATTTCTAGGGTTTCGTGCTAAGGAGAATGTTAAAAACTGCTTACAAAATAATAAGGGGGGGTATATATAGGTCTCTCGAAATTAAGGAAGAAATTAGAAGAAGAGGGCGAATTTTGCGATGTTGTGTTCCCGGCCGGTCGACCGGCCGCCGGGCCTCTGACCGGCCTGGAGCACATCAGTGACTTCAGGAACTCGCCTTCAAAATGCTTCAAAATCTTCTAAGTATGGGAAAATGGAGGTCTGGGCCGGTCGACCGGCCGCCGGTCCCCCACCGGCCTGGAGCACCAAAACCCTCTCATGTGGCCTCTGATGTAGGCGCAGGCCGGGTAGTCGACCGGCCGCCGGTAGGCCGGCCAGCGCTACCTGGGGCCTTTTCTTCACTTTTCAACTTCTTTCATTTGTGGAGTGGTGGTCTGGGCCGGTTGGCCGGCCGCCGGTCTGGGGACCGGCCTGGGCCACCTGATGACATATTTCTTCATTTTTCAACTCATCTTCGAATCCCGACTCATGCAATGTCTTTATGCACCGATTTCCTCATTTCCGCCTTAATTCCTGCAAATTGAGATCAATATTCATAGCGCGGGAAATCGGGAAATAAAATGCAATTAAAGACACGCAAATCCGTGTAAACGGACCAAAATGGGGACGAAAATGAGGTAAAAATGTGACTAAATGAATGCTTATCAAAATTCCCCACACTTAAGACTTACTCGTCCCCGAGTAAGTAAACAAAATTCGAGACCCATAAGTACCCTTATTCAATACTACACTAATATTAAGGCTACAACCTAAACTATTAATAATATCCGACGGTAGGCAATTAACGGGCCTCCTCCGTCCCTTCAACTCACAACGAGATACTCATGAGGTAGAGTACCTCCTTGCAAGGCAAGTAGGGGCTTGCTCAAAATCTCGACGCATCCAAATGAAAAACACGTAAGAACACGACAAAGATGCATCTAACAAAAGAAAAATCACATGCCTCATCCATGTGACGGAAATATCTAAAAGGAAAACCGTTTAAATAATGCATGATCCTTGTAAGCCACTAATATCATAAAGCATGGAAAAATATTCGCCTCCTAGCGGTGCAAGTCTAATGAAAATTTCGAACCCCGTCTACTATTTGCTTGGCCAAAAGCGATAAAATGGAAGATGGAAATGAAATCCTCGTGACGTTATTAAGCACAATAGCATATGGAATTCACGTTTCTCAAATAAATGAGACACAAGGGTCGTCCCGTCTCACTATGCAACTTCAAAGGTGAATGATTCAAGAAGGATAAAAGGAAATTGAGATTTGAGTCTTATTGCTTGGAAAATTTTTCATTTCACACTTTGCTTTCTTTTTCTTTTTCTTTCTTTTTGATTTGCATTTTGGTTTGCAATTTTTGGCATGAAAGCACACGGTTTCCGTCAAGGACATGCGGTCGGAACCAACAATAGGGGTATCCCCACCGTAGTGGCATCGAAAGGGGGCCTAGATATGGGCCCACTAGAATCCCTAGAAGTTCCGTTTTGCATTTCCTCGACGAAAACAAGAAAAGATGATAATTGACTCAATATTTTCAGCTTGTTTGATTTGTTTCCTTTTTTGATCAAAAGTGGAAGAACAATGAATCATGGTTGGTTGCATAGCAAGAACGGTCACCTAAGAATTCTTTCTACCATCGGAATAATCACATCAATCGAGGGTGTCGAGGTGGAATAAGCGCAAACTCGTGGCTCGGCATTAGTAGACGGGTTAAAACTCACTAGAAATGCACAACCCAGGGCGTCTAAAATTCCACGATTAAGATGAACACTTTATGAATAAAAAAGTAGCAAAAATGGACTATGCACATTCAACAAGTTTTCCAAAAAGACAATTATTAAAACATTTTTCTAAATGCAACTATATGCCATGATGCAATCTAGCATATATACAACTTAAATGCACATGCTCTAACCGACTATATGACACATAAGCTAATGCTATCTCCTAACAGCACACAAGTGGCACACACGCCAATCAACAAAATTCACACCATCGTCATCAACACATCCCGTCCTCAAGTAAGAAGGAAAGGAGATAAGGGAGAAGAGAAATAGGAAAGATCTCACCAAAGCGTCTTCATTTTCCCTTTTTCGTGCCTCATATGATGTGGGGCGCACCTATGGATGGAGATAAAAAGAAACACACGGCAATATATACAAAATAAACTATATACAAACTAATCTAAACATATATTTTTTGGAAAATTTTCAAATTTTTCGATTTTTAGGCATTTTTCAACTTTTTTCAAAAATCAACGATATATACAAAAGAAATAAAATCCTCCCCACACTTAAGTCTTACTCGTCCCCGAGTAAGTGACTCAAATATGAAAGGAGAGAAAAAAGAAAAGGAAAAACAAAACAATCTTTTTGGGTTTTTCAATTTTTTTGGGAATTCCCTCCCCACACTTGGTATTTACATGGTGTGAGGGTGAATTCAAAGCAAATAACATGTTTTTGGGTTTTTTTAAATAGTTTGAAAAATAAAAACTTGTTTTTGGGGTTTTGATTTTTGAAGAGAAATCACAATATGAACAATATATACAAGAGGGTTAGCTCTAAGTAAATGCATGATTTAAATAAAAGTCCTAAAACTAAATGCAAAATGATATAATACAATGTCATGATCTAAGTAAATGCAAACTACACTATAAGGATGCAAGGCTAACATGTGACGATATGTTACAAAATTAAATTCTAATGCAAGCCTAAATGGATGCAACTAAATGGATGACTAAGCTAAGATATAATACAACTATCTAAATGCATGCGAAAATATAAATATGATGAAGATTTGGATTAAAAGGGATCATACTCATGGGTTTCCGGCCTCAAGAGTATCCAGTGAAATCAGAGGATGTAGTATCAAATTGGCCATGACTGGCCTCAGCAAAAGACGCATCTACATCCTGGGCTCCCGAACCAGAGCCGCCACCCTCCACAATCTCGAACCGTGGACCCATCCTGTCAAACCACTCGGCATTCTGAGCCGCAATCTCTGGGTCCACCTCCTCCTCATCAACTACCGGCTGAGTAAAACCCGGCGCAGAAGAATAATAGTCTGGCTGAACATTGAAATCACCAAACACCCTAGAACCCTGATCATACCCGCCCTCTGGCCACATGAAATAGGACGGATGTGGGCCAACTGGCTCCCTATACCCCTCCCTACACCAATTATCGTAAGAAGGGTATTGGCCAAGAGCCAAGTCATAATACATCCTGTCCATCCGCTGCGACAAAAGAGCTCTATCCCGAGCTTCCTCCTCACGCCACTTAGCTGCCGCCTCTCTCTCCCTAGCCGCTGCCTCTCTCTCCGTAGCTGCTGCCTCGGAGGCCAAAGTCATGTCGGCCATGAACTGGATCAAGGAGGGATCCAAAGGTGGGTAACTGGTAGTGGTGGAAGTGGATGCGTCGGGTTGGGATGAATTGGGCCAAGGGCGCCACTGCTGCTGATGATAGAAGGGGCTCATATAAGGCAATGTGGTGGAAGTGGGGCCCCGCTCCTCTCTCCTATATGTAGTGACGGGGGCAGTAGGATCTCGCCTAAATGCGGTAACTGGAGCTAAAGGATCTTCCGGGGTTTCTTCAGGTGGTGGTGGAGGGTTCTCCTCCTCTAAGGGGAGAAGATAGTGCGCGCTATCAGGAACCACTTTCATAGCCGCACTATTAGGGAGGGGAATAGAATTTACCCCTCGAATCCTCCAATAAGTCTTCCCGTCCTCAACTCTCTTTATTACCCACTCAAGCTTCTTAAAAATGTAATCCTCCGTCAACAATGAGCATCCCCCTAAACACCTCAAATTACGCTCATCTAGAGCATCTCTACATAGGACATGAGCAATCTTGGTAACAATCCCCCCTAAATGGATTCCGGTAGGGCTAAACGGGTCATTGGCAATTTTCTGGAAGTGGATAACGACATGATGACCGATGTTGATCCCAAATTTGTTCGGCTGTTGGAACAAGTAAGCCGCCAAAATCGAAAGCTCATCGGCCCTAAAATTATGACACTCCTCTCTCCCAAACAACGTCCAACCCATAAACCTATGCCAAAACCTAATAGGGGCATTGTGGCAAGCATTTGCCGGCCTCTTAGTTCCCTTCTCAAATTCAAAACCCGATATAGCAGTCCACACATCATTCACATTAAAGTTTTCGGGGACCTTGTACGACTTATGAAATTTGACCCCTAAAACCTTACAAAATTTCTCAAGGGGAAGGTTAAATGCAGTATTAAGAAGGCGAAAGGAAACAATTTTGACCATACCCGTATTTCTATCCTTCTCATGACTAAACGAACTCAAAAATTCCCAAGTGAGACGGGGGTAAGTACGGAAGTGCTGACCGTATAGTTCCCCCATCCCCAACCCTTTGAAAAGTTCAAGAGTGACCGTATCAAGGCCGAGGTTCCGCATAGTATTCCGACAAATAAAACGGGAGTGGGGAAGAGGTCTACGCTTTAAACATTGAAATTTACCTCTTGCGATTTCACTTACAAAGACGATATCCGGAAAATCGTTATTCGGACCCATTCCCGCCGTCACTTGTTGGAGCCTAGCCTCCAACTCCGCCTCAAGTTGAGCTCTTGTCCTTTTCCTTGGTGGTTGTTGAGCCATGTTGATTTTCGTCTTAATCAATTGAAAGAGGGAAAAATTGGGGTTTTTGAGATGGGGGATGATTTTGGGTGAAGTAGTGGGTTAATTAGTGGGTGGAATGTTGGATTTGATGAGTTTTGTGGAGTTTTTGTGGAGTTTTGTGAGGTTTTGAAGGAAGAAGGAGAAAGAAGGAAGGAAGAATGAAGAATGAAGAAAGAAAAAAAAAAATGAAGCTAACGAGTGATTTAAGGCTCTCGGGTAGGGGTCTGGGCCGGTCCAGGCACCGGCCGCCGGTCGACCGGCCTGGAACCCAGGTCAATTTTTGATTTTTTTCTGGTTTTTTGATTATGGTGTGTTCAGGTAGTCTAGGCCGGTCTGACCTCGGCTGCCGGTCGACCGGCCTAGAACTCGGCTCAAAATTTCAACCTTTCAAAAGTTCAGTTACAATGCGCTCTGGGCCGGTGTCAGACCGGCCGCCGGTCGACCGGCACAGAACACAGCCCAAAAATTTCCAAAAATTCAACCTCTATGATAATGTGTTCCAGGCCGGTCGTCACACCGGCTGCCGGTCGCCCGGCCTGGAATACCTGCACTTCAATTTTCCATCTTCAAAAATCACCTTCTGGAGTGCTCTGGGCCGGTCTGCACCCCGGCTGCCGGTCGACCGGCCTGGAGCACATCTTCTTGTCTTCACCTCGCCTTCAAAAACACTTCAAACTCCCAAAGAAACTCAAGTCACCAACAATATCTACCCAACCAACATAGTCCCAATGATACGGTTTCAAACCAAACCCGACTACAAGTGTTTCAAACTTTCCTAAAACTTCTTCCTAAAGACGGAAAACCCGAGTACACAAATCCAAATCTTCACAACTATTCCTAATATGCATGCTATATACAAAAAAAATTGGTGGTTGTTGAGGGACTCCACCAAACCTATCAAATCACAAGAGTTTACAAACAAGACTCCTCCTCGGGAAGTGGATCCCCAAGGAAGAGTACTTCCACCGTTCCCTTTTCATCTCCATCGAAATATCTTTTCACTCGATGCCCATTGACCTTGAAATTACCACCTTCTTCGCTCCAAAGTTCAAAAGCTCCATGTGGTGAAATGTCAATAACTTTGAAAGGACCCGACCATCTAGAGCGTAGCTTTCCCGGAAACAACTTGACTCTAGAATTATAGAGTAAGACTTGGTCACCCACTTTTACATCTTTATCAACCAATTTGGCATCATGCCATTTCTTTGTTTGCTCCTTGTAGATCTTTGAGCTTTCGTAGGCATCAAGTCTTAGCTCTTCAAGTTCATTCATTTGGAGAAATCGTAGCTCTCCGGCCATATCAATATCAAAGTTCATCTCCTTTAAGGCCCACCATGCCTTGTGCTCCAACTCGATTGGCAAGTGACAAGCTTTTCCATAAACAAGCTTGTAAGGAGTTGTGCCGAGTGGAGTTTTGAAAGCGGTGCGAAGGGCCCATAGAACATCCGGAAGCTTTTGAGACCAATCCTTCCTACCTTTGCTTGTAGTCTTCTCCAAGATAGCTTTTATTTGACGGTTTGAGACCTCTACTTGCCCACTAGTTTGAGGGTGGTAGGCAAGAGCGGTCTTATGAGTGACACCATGGGAAGAAAGTAAGAACTTGAAAGTGCTCTTCCTAAAGTGCGAACCCCCGTCGCTAATCACCACCCTTGGGGTCCCAAATCTCGGAAATATAGTGTTCTTGAAGAGCTTGATAACAACCTTAGCATCATTTGTTGGGGTGGCGACGGCTTCAATCCACTTGGACACATAGTCCACCGCTACCAAAATGTACTCATTCCCGCAAGAGTTGGGAAATGGTCCCATGAAATCAACTCCCCAACAATCAAAAAGCTCAATCTCAAGAATGTTTTGAAGGGGCATCTCATTCCTTTGACTAATATTCCCCGTTCTTTGGCACCGATCACAAGATTTGACAAAGTAGTGGATATCCTTGAACATAGATGGCCAATAGAAACCACCTTGTAACACCTTTGCAATGGTGCGAGATGTACCAAGGTGGCCCCCATAGGCCGAGTTGTGAATTCTATCAACTATCTCCATACCTTCTTCTCTAGGAACACATCTTCGAAACATGCCATCACCACACTTGCGAAAAAGATGTGGGTCATTCCAAAAATAGCGTTTTGAGTCATGCTTCAACTTCCTCCTAGCTCTAGCATCCAACTCTTCCGGAATAAACCCACTCACAATCAAATTTGCCAAGTCCGCAAACCATGGTGATTTACCACCTATCATCATCAAACTATCTTCTCTCAACCACTCATTGATCGGGCCACTCTCATCCTTCAACCCATGATCTTCGGTAGTCAATCTAGATAGGTGGTCGGCAACAACATTCTCCGACCCCGCCTTGTCTTTAATTTCCAAGTCAAACTCTTGAAGTAAAAGAACCCACCTCAAGAGCCTTGGTTTTGCATCCTTTTTCACTAACAATTGCCTCAAAGCGGAGTGATCCGAGTATACCACAACCTTAGCACCAACAAAGTATTGCCGGAACTTTTCCACGGCATGAACAATGGCTAGCATCTCCTTTTCCGTTGTAGAGTAGTTGACTTGGGCTTGATCAAGAGTTTTGCTTGTGTAGTAGATTACATGATGCTTCTTGTCCACAACTTGGCCAAGCACCGCCCCGACCGCATAATCGGAGGCGTCGCACATAACTTCGAAGGGAAGGCTCCAATCCGGTGATCGGATTATGGGAGCCGTCACAAGAGCCTCCTTCAACCTACAAAAAGCACTCAAGCAAAATTCATCAAATACAAATGGTGTGTCTTTGAGAAGAAGAGAAGTTAAAGGCTTGGCTATTTTAGAAAAATCTTTGATGAAACGTCGGTAAAAGCCCGCATGGCCTAGAAAGCTTCTCACTCCCTTCACATTAGTAGGGGGTGACAAGTTTTCTATTACCGAAACCTTAGCCATATCAACTTCTATGCCTCTCTTAGACACGATGTGACCAAGCACAACCCCCTCCTCCACCATAAAGTGGCACTTCTCCCAATTGAGGACAAGGTTGTGCTCCTCACATCTTTGCAAAACATGAGACAAATTCAAAAGCCCAAGATCAAATGAGTCTCCATGGACACTAAAGTCGTCCATGAAGACCTCCATACTCTTCTCAAGAAAATCGGCAAAAATAGCCGTCATACACCGTTGGAAAGTCCCCGGAGCATTACAAAGCCCAAAGGGCATCCTCCTATAAGCATAAACTCCTATGGGACAAGTGAATGTGGTTTTCTCTTGGTCTTCCGGGTGTATGGGGATTTGGAAAAACCCGGAATAACCATCTAGAAATGAATAGTAACAATGCCCCCCCAACCTTTCAAGCATTTGGTCAATAAAGGGGATGGGGTAGTGGTCTTTGAGGGTGGCGGCATTTAGTTTGCGATAGTCAATGCACATCCGCCACCCGGTCACGGGTCTAGAAGCTAAGAGAGTCCCATCCTCTTGTTCCACCATAGTCACCCCTCCTTTCTTGGGCACTACATGGACGGGGCTCACCCAAGAACTATCGGTTATTTGGTAGATAATCCCGGCCTCTAACAACTTCATAACCTCACTTTTAACCACTTCCGCCATCTTAGGGTTCAACCTACGTAGCCCATCTACCTTAGGTTTGCTACCCTCCTCCAAGACAATCCTATGCATGCAAAGATTAGGACTTAACCCTTTGATATCATCAATGCTATATCCAAGTGAACCCCTATGAGTTTTCAAGACTTTCAAAAGTTCAAGTTCTTGGCCTTCACTTAAATTAGCATTAATGATAACGGGATAAGTCTCTCCCTCACCTAAAAAAGAGTACTTAAGTGAGGGAGGTAAGGGCTTAAGTTGTACCTTTGGAGGGAGAAGGCCCTCCACCTTCTTCATTAGTTCATCATCTACCTCGTGGTCATCTCCCATCTCCTCATCATGGAGTGCCACTTGTAGAGCTTCTTCTTCATACTTCTCCTCTTCATGCACCTTCTCAACCACTTCTTCAATGACTTCTACCGAGCATGCTTTGTGAAACATTGGTCCCTTCACTAGATGTGGAAGATTAAATTCAAGGGTTTCGTTTCCCACCCTAAAGGTTAGCCGCCCGTCCCTCACATCAATGAGGACTCCTCCGGTAGCCAAAAAGGGCCTACCAAGGATGATGGGAGTGTGGCTATCCTCCGGGATATCTAGGACAACGAAATCCGTGGGGATCAAAAATTTGCCAACTTTAACGGGTACGTCCTCAAGCACACCCAAAGGTTGCTTAACGGACCTATCCGCTAGTTGTAGAGTCATAGAAGTGTGGGTTAAACTTTCAAGTCCAATTCTTTTAGCAATAGTTAAGGGAATGACACTTACACTTGCACCATTGTCACATAATGCCCTTGAAATCATGACTCCCCCCACAACACAAGGGATAGAGAAACTTCCGGGGTCCCCAAGTTTTTTTGGCATTTTGAAAGAGTTAGGATTAATGAGGAGAGCACTACACTCCGCCTCCATAATCATAACATCTTGGGTACCCAAAGTTCTCTTGTGAGTCAAGATGTCTTTTAGAAATTTTGAGTAAGTGGGCATGTTCAATATAACATCGGTGAAAGGTAAGGTCACTTCAAGTCCCTCAAGCATTTTTCTAAATTGGGTGAACTTGAAGTTTTCCTTAGTTTTCAAAGCTCTAGAGGGGTAGGGGATATCGGAAACAACAAGTGGAGAACTAAAAGATACCTTTGGAATGGGAGTTTTCTTGGTTACCTTAGCTCTTGCCATTGGTTGTACCTCTACTCCGTCATCATTGACATCCTTGTTCATCTCCTCTTCATAAGGCATAATTTCGACATACCCTTCTTCTCCCTCTTTGGGTTGATCATCTTCACCCTTGCCATCATCTTTTGACTCCAAGGTGGGAGTCAAAAAGGGCTCTTCAAGTTCTTCTCCTTCCTCAACATGCTCATCATTTGGAATCTCATCATTCATCATATCCATGTAGGGGTTATCAAGCACTAGTCCACTTCTTAAAGTCACCGCACATGCATGGTGGCTTGATGAAGCATCCTTGGAGCTTTTCCCTTGAGCAAGTAGACCTCCCGGAGGCCTTTGAGGATTGTTCAAAGCTTGAGAAGCTAGCCTAGCTTCTAATTCTCTCACCTCTTTCTTGTGAGCATTGGTGACATTTTGCAAAGCCAAATTGTTTTGGATTTCCATGTTTTTGACTAATTGCAAAACTTCACTTATTGAAGGATCACTCTCTTGGTGGGGTTGATTTGTCAAAGGAAGGGCAAAAGCATAGTCATTCCGACTACTCGACCCTTGGTTGTTGTTTCTTTGATTGTTCAAGCTTCCTTGTTGGTTGTTGTTAAAATTCCCTTGTTGCCCCCTTGAACCTTGATTGTTGAAATTTGACCCTTGGTTGTTGTTGAAATTTGGCCCTTGGCCTTGGAATGATTGATCGGGAACCCCTTGACTTGCTTGATTGTTTTGATTGCCTTGGTAAAAATTACCTTGGCCTTGATTGTTGAAGTTTTGGTTCCCTTGATTTTGATTCCAATTTCCTTGACCTTGATTCCAATTACCTTGGTTTTGGAAGTTACCTTGGTTATTGTAACCTTGATCATTGAAGTGTTGATTTTGGAATTGGTTGGATCCTTGACCTTGTTGAGAGTTGTTGAATTGATTGTTATAGTTTCCTCTTGAAAATTGACCTCCTCCTCTAGGTTGGGAAAAACCCGGAGGGTTGGAAGGTTGAGTTTGTGTGTGTTGAGGGTTTAAGACATTTTGGCTTTTGTAACTCATGTTTGGGTGAAATTTTGAGCTTGGATGATAGAAATTTGAATTTGGGTTGTAAGCTCCTTGATTTTGGAATTGAGGCCTTGAGGGCCGTGGGTTGTTGTTGACTCCTTGAAAAGCATTCACATGTTGGTAGTCATTTCCTCCTTCATTGCTATAAGAAAATTGTTCCCACAAACTTCAAAGGTGTGTCCATACCCATTGCAAATTTCACAAGTGGGGGTTTGATAAGCTTCCACCATGGGAGGTGCATAAGACCCACTAGCTTCATTCACATGATGACCTTGACTTTGATTTTGAGCTTTTTGAAGCTCGGCAAAACCCTTAGTGAAAGTTTGTGTGAGCAAATCAATCTTGGCATTGGTATCCGCATTTGAGAAGTTCTCACTTGGGTACTTAGAACTCCTTCTCAAGCTATTCCCTCTAGAACTAGTACCATAACTAGATTCCGACTCAACCATCTTCTTAATCAATGCCGCCCCTTGTTGGTCATTCAAATGATCAAAACTTCCCCCCGCGGAAGCATTCACCATGGCCTTGGTTTGAGGGAGGAGAGTTTGATAGAAAGTTTGAGTGACATACCAATCCGCAATTCCATGGTGAGGGCATCGGGCAAGTAAATCAATGAACCGATCCCATGCTTCTCCCAAGGACTCTCCATCCTCTTGTTGGAAGGTGGTAATCTCGTTTCTTAGCATCGCCGTTTTGGAGGCGGGGTAGTACTTACTTAGAAACTCCTTAGCCAAATCATCCCAAGTGGTGAAAGTGTTTGGAGGATGGTTATTCAACCACCTCTCCGCCCGGTCCTTGAGGGAAAATGGGAACAACATGAGGCAAAGGGTTTCCTCGGGCACCCCATTCCTTTTCATGATTCCAACCCTACTTTTGAACTTTCTCAAGTGGGCATGAGCATCTTCATCGGGGAGGCCTCCAAAGCTATCCCGCTCAATAGAACTCATTTGAGCCGGGTGAATCTCAAAATTATTTGGGGCCAAGACACCGAAATTGATTGGAGATTGGGTATCATCGTGGTTGGGACGGTTACGATCACGTAGAGTCGTCATTTGTGGTTGATTTTGTTGTTGAGGTATTGTAGGTGGTGAATTTGGTGGTGTATTTTGTTGTGTATTGTTGATAAGCATTTATTTGGTCACATTTTTACCTCATTTTCGTCCCCATTTTGGTCCGTTTACACGGATTTGCGTGTCTTTAATTGCATTTTATTTCCCGATTTCCCGCGCTATGAATATCGATCTCTATTTGCAGGAATTAAGGCGGAAATGAGGAAATCGGTGCATAAAGACATTGCATGAGTCGGGATTCGAAGATGAGTTGAAAAATGAAGAAATATGTCATCAGGTGGCCCAGGCCGGTCCCCAGACCGGCGGCCGGTCAACCGGCCCAGACCACCACTCCACAAATGAAAGAAGTTGAAAAGTGAAGAAAAGGTGCTCCAGGCCGGTGGGGGACCGGCGGCCGGTAGACCGGCCCAGGCCACTATTTCCCATACTTAGAAGATTTTTGAAGATTTTGAAGGCAAAGTTCCTGAAGTCACGCATGTGCTCCAGGCCGGTCAGAGGCCCGGCGGCCGGTCGACCGGCCGGGAACACAACATCGCAAAAATCGCCCTCTTCTTCTAATTTCTTCCTTAATTTCGAGGGACCTATATATACCCCCCCTTATTATTTTGTAAGCAGTTTTTTTTAGTTTTTTAACATTCTCCTTAGCACGAAACCCTAGAAATTTGTAACCCAAATTAATCCCTAATTACTCTCCTAATATTTCCCTAATCTAGTTTAGTTTCTCATTTCAAGTGGTTGATTCTAGTCTTATATTTCATTTTTGAGGTTTGTATTGAAGACTTGGGTGAAGACATTCCCCCATATTCATCAATATAAGTCTTGTTTGGTATTAAATTTCTCACCTTTTTTATTGTTTATGCATTTAATTTCCATTTCTAGTTTATAGTTTATCTTTTGATTGTTTTCGTTATTTCTCTCATAGTATAATGGTGATTGAACTCCCCCTTTCCTTTAGTGCTTTGATTTCCTTTACCATGTGTGAGTAGATTATCCTCTAGGGTTTAGGGGAGCCTAAGGGTGGATCATGTGGGGTATTAGGTTGGTTAATTAGCAAGTTTGTGGTAAATGATTTGGGTATTGCCCATATGAACACCAAGTGTTTGATGAAATGTGTGAACGAAAGTTACCATTTTATCAAGCATGGTTTGATCTTCTCTTAAGCGACGGTGGTAGAGACGATTAGACTAAGTGTTTATATAGGTGATTTGAGACAAATGCGATAGCTTGTTGATGATTATCGATTGTTGAGACATTAGCAATCGATTTTACTCAAATTATTTACCCCCTTTGCTAGTTACCCGACTAACCCATAAATCCCCCTAAGGTGAACCCTTTACCCTAGCTTATCCCCTAATTGTTTTCATCTTTATCACTTAGCAATTGTTTGTTTTTCCTAGTTTTTAGTTAACTTTCCAATCCGTCATATTTTAGGCTAGAATAGGATTCAATCGAACTAGTAGTTGACCTCCCCCATCCTCGTGGATTTCGACCCCTTTATACTACTTTTATTGGGTTATTTTTGATGCTTGTTTTGACGACAAACCGATCATCAAATGGCGCCGTTGCCGGGGATGGCGTAAGGAAACTCGTAGTTTGTTTTGTGTCTTAGATTTAGCCAAGTTACTTGTTGTTTTTGTTGGTTTTTAGTTGTTAGATTATTTGTAGAGTGCCTTGCATTATTGTCTTTCCCTAGTGTGCCCAAAAACACACTAGGAGTCTAACTTGTTTTTGAGTTGCTTTGAGTGCATGCCTAGAGGTGAAGGTTTGTTCTTGAGCCATCCGGAACCCGAAAGGTTGTTTAGGACTCTCCGTGCCAATACACTTGCTCGGGTTAGGAATTCAAGAAGAGTTAGCCATCAACAAGCCAATACTTCAATTGCTTCTACATCCACTCCAACAATCGATTACCCACAAAACAACACCATTGAACCCATATTTGAAAACCCCTTCTACAATACACAACAAAATACACCACCAAATTCACCACCTACAATACCTCAACAACAAAATCAACCACAAATGACGACTCTACGTGATCGTAACCGTCCCAACCACGATGATACCCAATCTCCAATCAATTTCGGTGTCTTGGCCCCCAATAATTTTGAGATTCACCCGTCTCAAATGAATTCTATTGAGCGGGATAGCTTTGGAGGCCTCCCTGATGAAGATGCTCATGCCCACTTGAGAAAATTCAAAAGTAGGGTTGGAATCATGAAAAGGAATGGGGTGCCCGAGGAAACCCTTTGCCTCATGTTGTTCCCATTTTCCCTCAAGGACCGGGCGGAGAGGTGGTTGAATAACCATCCTCCAAACACTTTCACCACTTGGGATGGTTTGGCTAAGGAGTTTCTAAGTAAGTACTACCCCGCCTCCAAAACGGCGATGCTAAGAAACGAGATTACCACCTTCCAACAAGAGGATGGAGAGTCTTTGGGAGAAGCATGGGATCGCTTCATTGATTTACTTGCCCGATGCCCTCACCATGGAATTGCGGATTGGTATGTCACTCAAACTTTCTATCAAACTCTCCTCCCTCAAACCAAGGCCATGGTAAATGCTTCCGCGGGGGGAAGTTTTGATCATTTGAATGACCAACAAGGGGCGGCATTGATTAAGAAGATGGTTGAGTCGGAATCTAGCTATGGTACTAGTTCTAGAGGAAATAGCTTGAGGAGGAGTTCTAAGTACCCAATTGAGAACTTCTCGAATGCGGATACCAATGCCAAGATTGATTTGCTCACACAAACTTTTACAAAGGGTTTTGCCGAGCTTCAAAAAGCTCAAAATCAAAGTCAAGGCCATCATGTGAATGAAGCTAGTGGGTCTTATGCACCTCCTATGGTGGAAGCTTATCAAACCCCCACTTGTGAAATTTGCAATGGAGATGGACACACCTTTGAAGTTTGTGGGAACAATTTTTCTTATAGCAATGAAGGAGGAAATGACTACCAACATGTGAATGCTTTTCAAGGAGTCAACAACACCCCACGGCCCTCAAGGCCTCAATTCCAAAATCAAGGAGCTTACAACCCAAATTCAAATTTCTATCATCCAAGCTCAAAATTTCACCCAAACATGAGTTACAAAAGCCAAAATGTCTTAAACCCTCAACACACTCAAACTCAACCTTCCAACCCTCCGGGTTTTTCCCACCCTAGAGGAGGAGGTCAATTTTCTAGAGGAAACTATAACAATCAATTCAACAACTCTCAACAAGGTCAAGGATCAAATCAATTCCAAAATCAACAATTCAATGATCAAGGTTACAATAACCAAGGTAACTTCCAAAACCAAGGTAATTGGAACCAAGGTCAAGGAAATTGGAATCAAAATCAAGGGAGCCAAAACTTCAACAATCAAGGCCAAGGTAATTTTTACCAAGGCAATCAAAACAATCAAGCAAGCCAAGGGGTTCCCGATCAATCTTTTCAAGGCCAAGGGCCAAATTTCAACAACAACCAAGGGTCAAATTTCAACAATCAAGGTGCAAGGGGGCAACAAGGGAATTTTAACAACAATCAACAAGGGAATTTTAACAACAATCAACAAGGGAATTTTAACAATCAAAGAAACAACAACCAAGGGTCGAGTAGTCGGAATGACTATGCTTTTGCCCTTCCCTTGACAAATCAACCCCACCAAGAGAGGGATCCTTCAATAAGTGAAGTTTTGCAATTAGTCAAAAACATGGAAATCCAAAACAATTTGGCTTTGCAAAATGTCACTAATGCTCACAAAAAGGAGGTGAGAGAATTGGAAGCTAGGCTAGCTTCTCAAGCTTTGAACAATCCTCAAAGGCCTCCGGGAGGTCTACTTGCTCAAGGGAAAAGCTCCAAGGATGCTTCATCAAGCCACCATGCATGTGCGGTGACTTTAAGAAGTGGACTAGTGCTTGATAACCCCTACATGGATATGATTAATGATGAGATTCCAAATGATGAGCATGTTGAGGAAGGAGAAGAACTTGAAGAGCCCTTTTTGACTCCCACCTTGGAGTCAAAAGATGATGGCAAGGGTGAAGATGATCAACCCAAAGAGGGAGAAGAAGGGTATGTCGAAATTATGCCTTATGAAGAGGAGATGAACAAGGATGTCATTGATGACGGAGTAGAGGTACAACCAATGGCAAGAGCTAAGGTAACCAAGAAAACTCCCATTCCAAAGGTATCTTTTAGCACTCCACTTGTTGTTTCCGATATCCCCTACCCCTCTAGAGCTTTGAAAACTAAGGAAAACTTCAAGTTCACCCAATTTAGAAAAATGCTTGAGGGACTTGAAGTGACCTTACCTTTCACCGATGTTATATTGAACATGCCCACTTACTCAAAATTTCTAAAAGACATCTTGACTCACAAGAGAACTTTGGGTACCCAAGATGTTATGATTATGGAGGCGGAGTGTAGTGCTCTCCTCATTAATCCTAACTCTTTTAAAATGCCAAAAAAACTTGGGGACCCCGGAAGTTTCTCTATCCCTTGTGTTGTGGGGGGAGTCATGATTTCAAGGGCATTATGTGACAATGGTGCAAGTGTAAGTGTCATTCCCTTAACTATTGCTAAAAGAATTGGACTTGAAAGTTTAACCCACACTTCTATGACTCTACAACTAGCGGATAGGTCCGTTAAGCAACCTTTGGGTGTGCTTGAGGACGTACCCGTTAAAGTTGGCAAATTTTTGATCCCCACGGATTTCGTTGTCCTAGATATCCCGGAGGATAGCCACACTCCCATCATCCTTGGTAGGCCCTTTTTGGCTACCGGAGGTGTCCTCATTGATGTGAGGGACGGGCGGCTAACCTTTAGGGTGGGAAACGAAACCCTTGAATTTAATCTTCCACATCTAGTGAAGGGACCAATGTTTCACAAGGCATGCTCGGTAGAGGTCATAGAGGAAGTGGTTGAGAAAGTGCATGAAGAGGAGAAGCATGAAGAAGAAGCTCTACAAGTGGCACTCCATGATGAGGAGATGGGAGATGACCACGAGGTAGATGATGAGCTAATGAAGAAGGTGGAGGGCTTTCTCCCTCCAAAGGTACAACTTAAGCCCTTACCTCCCTCACTTAAGTACTCTTTTTTAGGTGAGGGAGAGACTTATCCCGTTATCATTAATGCTAATTTAAGTGAAGGCCAAGAACTTGAACTTTTGAAAGTCTTGAAAACTCATAGGGGCTCACTTGGATATAGCATTGATGATATCAAAGGGTTAAGTCCTAATCTTTGCATGCATAGGATTGTCTTGGAGGAGGGTAGCAAACCTAAGGTAGATGGGCTACGTAGGTTGAACCCTAAGATGGCGGAAGTGGTTAAAAGTGAGGTTATGAAGTTGTTAGAGGCCGGGATTATCTACCAAATAACCGATAGTTCTTGGGTGAGCCCCGTCCATGTAGTGCCCAAGAAAGGAGGGGTGACTATGGTGGAACAAGAGGATGGGACTCTCTTAGCTTCTAGACCCGTGACCGGGTGGCGGATGTGCATTGACTATCGCAAATTAAATGCCGCCAACCTCAAAGACCACTACCCCATCCCCTTTATTGACCAAATGCTTGAAAGGTTAGCGGGGCATTCTTACTATTCATTTCTAGATGGTTATTCCGGGTTTTTCCAAATCCCCATACACCCGTAAGACCAAGAGAAAACCACATTCACTTGTCCCATAGGAGTTTATGCTTATAGGAGGATGCCCTTTGGGCTTTGTAATGCTCCGGGGACTTTCCAAAGATGTATGACGGCAATTTTTGCCGATTTTCTTGAGAAGAGTATGGAGGTCTTCATGGAAGACTTTAGTGTCCATGGAGACTCATTTGATCTTGGGCTTTTGAATTTGTCTAATGTTTTGCAAAGATGTGAGGAGCACAACCTTGTCCTCAATTGGGAGAAGTGCCACTTTATGGTGGAGGAGGGGGTTGTGCTTGGTCACATCGTGTCTAAG
Organism: Heliosperma pusillum; assembly: GCA_022085475.1. Taxonomy (NCBI): domain Eukaryota; kingdom Viridiplantae; phylum Streptophyta; class Magnoliopsida; order Caryophyllales; family Caryophyllaceae; genus Heliosperma; species Heliosperma pusillum. Next base: position 662 of record JAIUZE010025639.1, on the reverse strand, counting down.
AGAGGCATAGAAGTTGATATGGCTAAGGTTTCGGTAATAGAAAACTTGTCACCCCCTACTAATGTGAAAGGAGTGAGAAGTTTTCTAGGCCATGCGGGCTTTTACCGACGTTTCATCAAAGATTTTTCAAAAATAGCCAAGCCTTTAACTTCTCTTCTTCTCAAAGACACACCATTTGTATTTGATGAATTTTGCTTGAGTGCTTTTTGTAGGTTAAAGGAGGCTCTTGTGACGGCTCCCATAATCCGATCACCGGATTGGAGCCTCCCCTTCGAAGTTATGTGCGACGACTCCGATTATGCGGTCGGGGCGGTGCTTGGCCAAGTTGTGGACAAGAAGCACCATGTAGTCTACTACACAAGCAAAACTCTTGATCAAGCCCAAGTCAACTACTCTACGACGGAAAAGGAGATGCTAGCCATTGTTCATGCCGTGGAAAAGTTCCGGCAATACTTTGTTGGTGCTAAGGTTGTGGTATACTCGGATCACTCCGCTTTGAGGCAATTGTTAGTGAAAAAGGATGCAAAGCCAAGGCTCTTGAGGTGGGTTCTTGTACTTCAAGAGTTTGACTTGGAAATTAAAGACAAGGCGGGGTCGGAGAATGTTGTTGCCGACCACCTATCTAGATTGACTACCGAAGATAATGGGTTGAAGGATGAGAG